>CAUYPK010140583.1:0-27648 GCA_963574355.1 Loris lydekkerianus | reverse complement strand
TTCCCGAGCCTGACTAGAAGTAGATCCATCGAGCTACTTCCGCGTAGCAACGACTCAGCAAGGCCCGGCCTGAAACTGCCTCTACCTAGATACAGCCAATGTGGTACCATGCCACTGGCCCGACCCTGTCACACACCTCTTCTCCCACCTTCTTTCCCCACCCCTTCTCCAATAAAAAAATAATAATAAAAATAATAATAATAATGATAATCACATTAACAAAAATAACAATTTTTAGCTGTATGTTAGCTACCATGCTAAGTGCTTAGGAAGCAGATTCCTTCCAGCCTTTGTAACAACCCTCTACGAGAGGTATTATTGTTCATATTTCATAAAATAAGAAACTTGAAAGAATTCACAGAGTCAAGGTGATTTCCCTATGTACCTGCAACTCAGAAGGAGTAAAACAAGGATTTGAACAAAATTTTCCCTAAGCCCAACTCATTCGTGTTACAAATATTTTGGTTATCATTGCTCATGATTGACATTATTATTCCTTCCTCCAGAATAATGATTCCAGTCAATCTTTCAATAAGCCTTTATTGAATACCTATGACAAGTCTGACACTTGGAAAATGGCTGATGAAATATGGTGAGGACAGAGAGAATAACCGTCCTTCCTTAGAGCTCAAAATGTAAAGACATGTAACAGAGTTACTTAATCAACAATTACATCTACATGTGCTTTTGAGAAATGATTTCCAGTGCACAACATATTTCCAAGGAGAATAGAGAGTCATATGGAGGCTTCAACGGCAACTTCCACTATTTAATACTGCTTGCAAATCCAAGGCTCAGGTATATTTTCAAGTTCTAAGAAGCCATGAAATGTCACACCTGCCCTCCCCACCACCTGACGCCCTCCAAGGCTGTGCTCTGCCTGTGAGATGGGGAGGGACTTCGAACTGCACACCCACTTCATCCGTCTGCAAAGCTTGAGCAATAAAACACGGAGTAGTTGGCTGGGTAACAGATCAATGGCAGCACCTCACCCCATCACCCCCTTTGTGATTTAACAGGACCCTCCTTGGAAAATTCTGAGAAAAGATGTAAAACACCATTCAACACCGGACACAGCCACGTCCCATCCCCAGTGTCCCTCTAGGCAGCTGTTCTACAGACGTCACTTCCTGCCAGATGCGTTAGTAAAAATCCTCAATCAACCTCCACATCCAAGTGGCAGAAGAATGTCTGAGACTCCTGATGGTCTTTCCACTCTGAGGCAACAGGGCTCTTGATTAGCTTTTAAATATAAATACCACCCCATGAAATTAAACAGTCTACAGTGAAGAGATTCTGAAACAAGTTTTCCTGCCCATAGTCCCTAACCTCATATTTTTATCACAGGCACGGATTTTTGCAGTTACACAAGCCATCCATCCTAAGGGAGGCACATCTATTATTTATGATTTCCTTTCCAGTTCTGAGGAGGCTTGCTTCCAGACCTGAATTCCCCACCTCTACTCTAACCAGGCTCTGAACAAACCCCAAGTTCTAAGTAAACTCCATCCCAGATACCCCAAGAAACACAAAAAATACACAAGGAGATGCATGAGTCTAATATTCCAACTCACCCATGGGGTAGCCGTGGGTACATTACACAAATGCTCAATGAGTCAGTTTCTTCACCTGTAAAATGGGAATAATCAGACTACCTACCTCACTAAGCTGATGGGAGGATGGAATTAAATAACTTATGTAAACACATCTGGCAAATAAAAGTACTTAATCTGTGACTATCCTGTTCCTCAGGCTTCCAAACATAAAATAATAGTTTATAAAAGAATGTGTCATGGAAGATGTAATTTCTACCTCAGAACACCAAAAGGACTGGCATAGAGAAACAGACTTACTCTGTTTGAGTTTTCAAGGTAGAGCTAGGACCATTCATCCCCCATCCATCCATCCATTTGCTCAGCAAGTATTTGTGGAGCACCCTATATGATCCAGGCCCTGTGCCAGGCACCGAAGGAATGGTCGAGAGCAAGACAGATGTGCTGTAGGCTGTCATGGAGTGCACAGCCCAGGAACCACTGGACGGAGCTAGAGAATGACTGAAAGACAGCAGACAGATAACCTTTCTAACAACTAAGACTAGTGGAGAAATTGAAACAGTGGACTTCTCACAACATGGGACTCTTTGAACATTGCAGAGGGGATTCTTCATGAGACTGAGGGTTAGAATTCTGAAATCCCTTCCAACCTGGTGGTCCATTGAGAAACAAGAGCCCAGAGTTCATTTTCTGGGGCCCACTTCAGTTAAATTCTCTGTCCTTCTATCTACCCAAACAGTGGGTAGATTAACCCACTCTAAGGCCTACTCCATGGAGGCAATTAAATGCATACTTATTTTTACCGGGGGCCATCAATTTTGGACCCATTTAACATATTATTTGCCTTATTGCTATTTCGTTTGCACCTATCATATATATTGTGCCCAAGATCAGACAGTTTGAGAATATTCTTAGACTAGAAGGCACCAAAATTATTGAGAGTCTATCCACTCGTGGACAGACTGTCCCCAGTTGTATAACCTTGGATGAGTTATTTAAAACCCGGGAGCTTCCATTTCCCCACCAGGACAATGGACAAAGTAGCCCCTAATTTTTAAGATTGCAGAGAGGATGAAATGAAATGAAGTGTCAAAGGGCCCAGATTGGTGCCCCGCCCGTGGTGGGTACTAAATTAATGCACTTCTCTCCTCCAATGCCAGACACAGTAGTAAGTCCTCTGGGTTGGACAGGACTTACAGGTCCCAAGTGCTGGTAAATCAGATTGCTTATGGTTGGCTATCAATAGCTTCAAGATGAAATGTCAAGTTACCATAACAGACCACCACGCTCTGGGCATAAGATGAGCTGTGCACACATGGGTTGTACCTCTCCTTAACTAGATGGCCTTGAACTGCTCTTCTCTGCACCTCAGCCCCCCACTCTGTAAAAGAGGAATAATTATGCCTGCCACATAGTGGTATAAAAATAAATATAATGTATGTGGAACACTTAGCACTGAGCCTAGCACAAAATAAGCACTCACTAAAGGTTTGGCTCGGTTATCAGCCAAATATTAATTATGAAAATGATTCTGAATGAGTGGAGTTTGGTATTAAATGATTCAAACTAACCATGAATTTCTTTCTTTGTTGTTTAGCTGACGCTTGTAACAGCATGTAGACCATGTACGGGGGTGGGGGGTGTCTCTGAGCTTGGGGGAAAGTGCTTCTTGGGACCTTTTCACCCTTTCTGAAAAATTATATAGAAATTTGAGTCTTTGGGTCTTTGTGGAAGGACACAAGTCTGATAAAAGAGGAAAAGAGGAGAATGTTGTAACCCTATTGAGGTTCCAGCAGGATCATATCAGGAGACAGTGACTTATTCTTTTATTTTCAAAGGTGTATTGAAAGAGGACAAAGGGGTCTGAGATTATTATTCATGCATTTAAATATTTATGAATGATAAGAACTGTTCTGGCCACTGTTCTAGGTCTTATGCTAGACCTCAAGTTACAGCAGTGTGCAAATGCTACTACCCTCATGGAGGCTAAGTTAGAGATACCCGTTAAACAGGTCACATTTGAGAAGGATGCCACCTGTCAGCCCTGCTCTTAGATCTGTCTCCCCCTAGGTGTAGTGAGAGATAAACTCTAGAGTGTACAGTCTCACTTAAACTGAACCGATGGTGCCAGAGAGGAGGTGTAGGCTAGACTCAGAGGATCCAAAGCCAGAGTGTCCACGCGCTGTGAGGAACTGTCCTGGGTGCTGAAATGGTGCGGAGAGGAGGAGGAGACCATGTCTACTCTCTGTGTGCTTATAGGCAAAGGCAAGACATAGCAGAAGCCAGACAGGGGTGAGAGAAAATGCCCGCGGGGGGTACGGGAAGGAGGGTACATCCTCTAGGCAGTAATAGCCACGGCGCACACTGGGTCAGTCTCAGGCTATCGCGCCAGGTTGTGAGGGAACTTGAGAAAGAGCATGAGGCTCTGACGGGTTCAGTGGGGCTGGGAGAAAAAAGCACAGCCAGGTTGGACCAGAAATATCTGCGTTTGGAGTCTTAGGGAACGATTCAGAGTTGGAGAACATGGCTAAGAGGAAAGAAGAAAGGAGTAAACATTCCTTCACGGCTCCCACATGCAGCGGTATGAGCTCCCGGGCTGATGCTGGATTTGTAGTGTTTGCTGATTTACATGGTATAAATACTTCCACTAAGGATGGCCCTTTTCCAGTGAAATGGCTTAACATCTGGCTTGCAAGATTCCCAAGAATTTAACACTTGGCTCTCAGAAGCTGATATGGGTTGGATCCAGCACATCATGGCTTATAGGCCAAAGAATGGCTTGAAGCACATTACATGTATTTTATACTGAACAGTCACAAAACACTGACTGTGAGTCCATTCTACAGATAAGAGGACTATGGCCCAGAGAATAAAGTGATTAATCTCTTCATAGTGCTGTGCAAATGATGCGGCAACAGCAGGCTGGAGCTAGGATTTGCCCAGATGCATGTAAAGTCTGTGCCCCTTCCACTGCAGGCAGGGATCAAACTCTAGAACTAGGTTCAGCAAGCAACAGGTCACACCAGCTGGGCATCACCTGCTCACCCCCTGGGTCCCGCCAGAGTGGAAAGGGAGGCAGATGAGCAGACAGCAGCTTTACCACCTCATCTGCAAGGGGCCAGGAAAGCCCTCCTGACTGCTGACCTCGGCTGAGCTCAGCACTGACCGCTATGCCCAGCATCTGTTCTGAGAGGGCACATTTGGCCTTGACTCAGTGGCTGCAGGGAAACAGGCTGGGCTGGAGCCCCCCAGCCCTGGCCTGGAAACAAGCAGCTCCAAGAACTTTGAGAAAATGAACCTCGTCTACTATCACCAGCACCTGCCCCAGAAGGTCGAGAATTCCAAAGAGAGGGGAAGGTGGAAAAGGCTGTTGTTTTGCCAGGGAAGAGATGTACAAAGGAGGCAAGTGGCAGCCACCGCCCCAAACCCAGCACACAGCTCAGGGCCTCCTGCTTCTGCACGCAAGTCCAACAGGGTCATGTATGTGCACAGAATAGAGCAGAGAGAGCCCTGGGGATGGTTCCCACTTACCTCTAATGTGAGAAAGGACGGGGCAGATGCCAGCTAAGGATGTGCCAGGTACATCATGTAAAGACAGTGGCCCATCTGCCATGGTGGTTAGCCTGTGGCTCAGAGCTTGTACATGGATGAGGTAGCTGAGCTTGGAGAAGGAGCCAAGTAGCCAAGGTTGTACAAGTAGTAAAGACAGGACATGAATTTGGATTCACAGCTATCTGATTTTGAATCTTATTTCTCCCTGAAGGAACACAGGGACACCTGTGCCCACCTGCCTAGCTAGCCTTCTGGAGGCTGGAGATGGGGGGTTCTAGAAGTGGGGTGTACAGAGACTTGTGGAGTGGAGGTTAGGATGGTGTGGTGTTGGCAAAGCACAAGAAGGTCACACTGAGATGACCTTGTCATCCCCCCTGCTGAGTGAAGGAAGACTCTACTAAAAGATGAAGATAATTTATTCTCAGACTCCTCAACATGCACCCCCTTCCAACCATGCCTACACTGGGTAGGAAAGGCCTCGGGGATCTGCACTCAGCTCCAAGACAGATCTGCACTCAGCTCCAAGATCTGATCCTCTGAGGAAAGGCAGTTAACTTTACTGAGCCTCAGTTTTTCCATCATAGAAAGGTGGATTGATGATGGCAGCTACCTTATAAGATTGTTGTACAAATGACATCAAATATATGAAGTGCTGAAAATGGTCTGACTAATATCTCAGGATAGGTTGGATCTGAAACCGTCACCATCATCGTTACTAAAAGCACTGTTGCTGTTATCATTATGCTCTGTCGCTGATAGACAAATGGATGGCTATGATTGGACAACAGGGTGGTTTAGAAGAAATTATATAACAAGCGCTGCTCATGCAAACCCAGGGAGAAAGCAGAAGCAAAAGAAGGGGATGGGGTGGGAGTTGGCATGGACCAGGTGGGCTGAGACAGCTCCCAGGTGAGTGCTGGGAATGTCCTGCTGATGGAGAGATCAGGGCTGAGTGGTCACAGCCAGGACAGGACCCCTGGAGAGTGCTCATCTCATGCACAGGAATGCTGAGTCCTGACAACCTGGGAGGGTGCAAACTAACCCAGGAATCTGTGCTGTGGGTCCCCCAGCTCTGCAAGGCGGCCTGGGGCAGGGGGGTGTACGCGTGTTTCTGTGTGAGTGAACGGCAGAGGGCTCAGCCGTGCCCTCTAACGGACACTTCAGGTACTGCAGGTGTCGTTACGCAAGGGGCGAGGATTCTCCTGGAAGGGAAGAGGAAGTGACAGACACACGAGGAGTAAGGGAGGAAAGGAAAGAGAGAAGGGAGTGAGAAATAAGAAGGGGGGAAGTAGGGAACATGGCACCCCCACCACCCCAAGGAGTCTTCCGTATGACATTTACAGGCTTAGCTCCGGTCTCCAGCACCTGCTCCCCCCCCCCCCCAGGAGGACAAAGGCTGCCTCTAGCTGTGAGCAAGGCACAGAGCCAGCCCACAATAAATGTGAGAGGGAGGAAGGAAGGGACAGACAGACAGACGGACAGACAGAGGGCCGGAGGCTCCTAGTAAGCCCCATCGTATGGAGAGAAAAGCCCGGGTTCCCTCTCCTCCGGTGTTTATCTAAGCAGCTGGCAGAACTCAGGCAGCTTTGCTTAAAAATCATTTCCCAGGGGATTAGCATCCCCTTCACACTTAAAAGCCTTCCCCAAAGCCAAAGAATGAATTGATTTTCCTATAACTAATCACACTCCCGTTTAGGAGCAGGAAGCCACTGCTTTATTTTCCATTTCTGCCTCTAAAAAAATGCGGACTAGACATCCACGTTGCCTCTCCCCCACCAAGAGCAGGATGCCAGGAAGATGAAGGGCCCCTGGACAGCTCCCCCTGCAGCCTCCCCCCACCGCGGCTGTCTCTGAAGAGGGTGAGAAGTGTGACCAAGAGCAGGAAAGGGGCACTTCACTCCTCCAGGGGCTGTCACAGTCTGCCTCTCTGGCCCAAGCATTTGTTCAGGCCCTGGATTGAGAGCCTCATCTTGCAAAGATATCACCAAGAGTGCTGGGCTGGAGGCTGTCAGGTCCCTGCACAAACCACAGAAGTTGTTCAGAGGAAAGCTTGTCCACAAAGACCCCCATCTTGCCATTGAAACCCATGTTTGCTTAGACAGCCCAGGTGGCCAGTGCTGGCACAGAGAGCAGTGTGGTGTTTGCAGAGTGCCCGCTATCTCTTCTCAGGGGCTGACCTCCCCACATGTTCTTCCGGGGGGACGTGCCACCCTACGCTGTTGAAGCAGCTCATTTTCCACTGTAATCTACGCCGTATAAAGGACCGACAAGCTCAGCTCCAGGAAGAAGCACCAGACTGAGAAGACCCAGACCAAACCCAGCCCACCTGCGTGTTGCTGACACAAGCTGGTGTCCAGTAAATAGAGTTGTACAGGGACACCCTTCCACATGTGATCACTGAAAAAAAAAAACATGTAAATTCACAAAGTACTTTGTTCATGAACATTGACATTTGTAAAGTACAAAAAAAAAAAAAAAATGAAAGTACCAAAAAAAGTAAGTACCGAAGAAGACAGAAAGTCATGACAGAAGCTGTACCTCTAGGAGAAGGCAGGGCCATGGGAACAGAGGTGACGGGTGGAGCTCACCTGGGAGGGACGGGTAAGTGCTAATTTGGAGTGGTGGAAACGCATTTTGTAAATATTATCTGTACCTTATTGGACCTTTAAACGACATCTGATTTTCTTACTGTCCACATGAAAGAAAGAAGATATAGGCCAAAGAACAGCTGGCCATATTCCCTCCGCGGTTTCCTGCCCTGCCCAAATCTCCCTGCACTTTGTATTCTCCTTCTAGATCACAGTTTCTCAACCTTGGCACTGCAGACATGTCAGTGAGATAGTTCAGCACGTGTGCAGGTGCTGAGCGGCCTTCCTGGCTTCCACCTACCAGAGGCCAATCAAAACGTCACTTGCATGGCCACATGTCCCCTGGGAAGCGACATCACCCTTGGTTGAGAGCCCCTGGTCTAGAGGTAGCCTTCTCACCCAGTTTCTCCAATTCTGGCAGGGCTGGCCACCCTTGCCTAGTGCTACAGCGTTCTCTGAGCACAGCCACATGCATTTTCTTACTTTGGCTTGAGTTGCGAGGAAATGAGGTCATCATGCAGAGGTGTGGAAACTGAGGCTCAGGGAAGCCAGGGAACACACACCAGGCCCTGCGGGCTCCGACTGTTGCCCAGGCATTAGTCCTTGCTCCCCTGAGCGGTCAGAGAACGTGCCCTCTCTTTCTGTCTTCTGCTCCCTTTCCCTATACAGGAGAAGCAAGGGAGGGGAAGTGGGTAGAGGTGTCCTTGGGACAAGGACCAACATTTGCCAAGCACCTTACTGGGTGCCCTGAGCTTGCATCTTTACTGACTTCATAATAACCCCGCAAACTAGACGCAAGTGTTCCTAATTTGCCAAAACAGGTAACACAACATAAAACCAAAGAGCCCTATTCAGTGGGGGGTAATTGCAGGCATAATTTAAGAGGAAAAGGGGCCTTCTCATATTTCCAAAATCCAGTTTCCTCTGAGGCGGTAGGAAATCCTGGGTTGGGCAGATGTAGAATTAAATCACAGCTGTGCCCCAGCTAAGCTGTGTGACCCTGGGTGGATGACCTCGCCTCCCTTTGCCCCACTGTCTTTATTTATAAACCCAGCCTACATACACTATGAAATGGTGCATGAGCAATCCAGGCACAACCCGGCTGCCTTGAGGTTCGATTTTTGTCCATTGATGCATTAAAAGGGACACACACACATTCTGAGTCCATTGGCATTTAAGAAGAATGAAGTGTTCCCTAGGAGGACAGCACGGGGTCTCACGGTGTAGATCACACAGGCATGGTGTCTGTACCTCTTGCCTGTCCTATGTACACAGTGGACGCCGACTATCCCTATGGTCAGTGGTATCCACTAAGAGCCTACAAGGTGCCAAGCACTGCAAGGGAACCAGGGACTTTGTTGTTGTTGTTGGAACCAGGGATTTTAAAATAAAGCACACATGGGATGTTCACAGTAAAGAAATAGGCCAATGTGTATGGATTGCTCCAGGTAATTTACAATGCACACAGATTTCAAATAAAATTAATCATTTTTAAATGAACAATTCAATGGCAATTTAGTATATTCACAGTGGTTTGCAAGTACCACCTCTATTTAATTCCAAAACAAGTTTATCATCCGGAAAAGAAACCTTGTACCCATTAAGCAATCACTCCTTGGGCCCCCAAAAGTCACTCTTTCATTTCTCCTAGGCATATGCCACAAACCATTAAAAACAGGTATTCAGACAAAGACTTGCACACAAATATTCATAGCAGCATTATTCACAATTCTCAAAATGTGCACAGAACTCGAATGTCCATAAACTGATGAATGGATAAATAAAATGTGGTATATTCATACAGTGGAACGTTATTCAGCCATACATGGGCTTCCCGTGTATAGAATTTCAATTATTCATCATAATCAAGCTGTAGAAGCCACCATGTTTTTATCTCCCCAGTTTTTTTTGGGGGGGTGGTGGGAATTGAAAGTCAGGAATATTGCCCATCTCGGGTCTCCCAGCATGACTTGCTTCAAAATCAGAGATGTGGCTCAGTCCTTGGCAGTATCTCAGGCTGACAGTGGGGTCACACCCCAGGGACGGTGCCACGTGACTAGTGTTGGCATTAGACGTGAAGCGAGTGGAGTAGAGAAACGCCAGCACACCGAGTCCAAATTAAGAAACGGTCCTTTATTCATCGGCCGGGCCGAGAGCGGACTCACGCCTCAACGTCTCTCGACCCCTAGAAGCAGGGGTGGAAATCTTTTATAAGAGGCTTTCGGTAGGGAAGGGGAAGTTCCTAATGCAAGCTGAATTTGACAAGAGCCAACACCTGGTAAGGGGAGTCCTTACGAGGGAAAGCTGGGGTTTTGCAGTTATTACTAAACTCTTTCAGCTGAGGCTTCCGGTCATAAAGAGGGGGTGTTGAAAGCCCCCATCAAGATGGAGTTGGGGCATAACAATCGTGTGAGATGAACTTGGCCTGCAGTCCAGTCTCAACCTACATCCAGCTCAAGAGCCTTTAAAGAGACCTGACAAAATCCTATCTAACCAGGGGCATTCCCTTGTCACAACGGCCAAAATCACTCATTCACATTCAAGGTGGTGTAACGATGTCCTTATGAGGGATCTTTGAATCCCTAACTCACTTTACTGCACATAAATTGCATTCTCTTTCATATATAGCTTTAACCTATTTAATTAGAGCCATAATTTACTTTTTTTTAAGGGAAAAAGAAACACACTTTAACTCTACAATGGGCTAAAATTATACCTTATGAAAAGACGCAATTGTTTCCTGACCATGAACTTTTGCTTTTATGAATTGCTAATTTGGTTAATGGGCTCATTCTGCTCTGAAATCTGCATCATGAAAATTACTAGCTTCGGAGAGTCCTCTGTGTACAACGCAGTTGGCACGTTTTGTTGTAAAGGTCACATTTGACATCGTAAAACAGCGGGCCCTTTTGAAAAGGTACAAATGTAAGAAATTAAGTGGGCCCATTGGTATAATGTCATTGTTACGGAGGGGAAGAAAAGATTTTTAAGTTAATTTTTATTCATATTGTTTATGCATGTGCAAGCAGAGCTCCGTCCCATGCGTATTCTTTCTCATGCCTGGCACATGATCGGATTAACTTGTGATTCAGGAACATTAGTGGTCAGCTTCTGCCCTAAGCATTGGTGGATTGGAGCATCTCAAATCAGTAAAATAATCAATAAATAAAATAGCAGACACCATCCTGAGAGTAGACCCCAGCTGTGGGTAGAGCAGACGTTGTGACATCAAATCACAATTTAAATATTCTGTTTATTAAAACACCTTGCCTATAGCCAGGCATTCTGGCGGGCGCCTGTAGTCCCAGCTACTCAGGAGGCAAGAGAATCACTTAAGCCCAAGAGTTTGTGCTTGCTGTGAGCTGTGACAGCACCGCACTCTACCAAGGGTAACATAGTAAGACTCTGTCTCAAAAAAATAAAAATAAAAATAAATAAAATGAAAACACCTTTCTGTGACTCTTCTGTCTTGACAATCATAAAGTATTCTTCACCCCAGTGGATGCCGGGTATATATCTGAGTTCTCCTAGGCTGAGTTTGAGAAGTCAGATTCTCAGCACCTCTACACCCCTGAGCAGGGCAGCCCTACTTAATGGTGTTAGGAAACATTCCCATATTCCACAGGGTACATGGGGACACATCCACACCCAGGGGGCACAGAGAAGGAAATGTTGTTGTATGAGGTGTAGCCATGTTCCAGGTGCCCAAAGGAGCACAGGCCAGCGACACCCTGGCAAAAGGATGAGCGAGGACAGCCCAAAAGGCACATCATTATTATGAAGAGTCAGTCTGAGGTCAATGGCAGGGTTTCTTTGTCCTCTGCCACATGACTTTAAGCAAGTCTCCTAGCTCTCCTGATCCCTATGTCACTTCATTCTGTTTCCATGTCTACGGGGGGATGAGAATCATAGCACCTGCCCAGTGTTGTCACTGAGGTTTGCAGAAGTCGTGCAGGGCACCTGCCCGTGTCATGTGATCTGGAGGAGGGGGAACTCATCAGATACTAGGATGAGGACGTCACCTTTCGGCTGCCTACCAGGGCTCCAAGAAGTCATGCTCAGGATTGCCTGCCACCAACATCAAGGGAGAGTTGGGTAAGAGTGGCATTTAAATGGGCCTTGTCACATAAGCACTGGGTTTTCAGGCACCCTTCAGCCTGGGTTCTGCCATGCTGTTCTTAGGATTGGACAAGTCCAGGGAGGAACCATGAAGGAAGACCAGGAGCCTCTAGCAGAAGTCGCCTCCATCAACCAGTCCTTGACCAGTCCTGGCTGGAATGCATGCTAAGAGAACACCATCAGAGGAAAACAGTCCTTTGTGACAAGGAAAAGAGAGAACCCTCCCAGCAGCACATGGGCCTCCCCTCCTCTTCCCTCTGTAATTACCTCTAGTAAATTCCCCATTCATCTGTTCACCGGCTTCTATTCAGCGACGACACGGGGCCGCACTGCCAGTTGGGAGGCGGCTGGCTAGGCACATTCAAGCACACACAATCTCCAATCACCGCACCTGATGGGGCGAGCAATTGCTTATGTGAAATTTTCATTTCAATCCCAGCCTCAGATTGCACCATTTCACAGCAAAACTTCCAAACACTTCCACACAGAAGGCTTTTCATACTGAGAGTTCCGCACAAGTGTTAGCTAATTAACGTTCAACAATGTTACCAAACCTCCCTCTTTTAAAACATATCAACCTGGAAAGGTCCAGAATTAAGGATTTGGATCGAGAATGGATTGCTTTCATGTAGTTCAGGTGACTCGCTGAAATCAGCTGCTAAAAGCAGATATCCATCGACTATAAACAGCCCCAAGTTCGAACAGCTACACAAATAAACCTTCCCTTATCTCCCCAGCAGCCTCCCTCTGCCTGCTTGGGCAGTGAAGGGATCAAAACTGCTCCCTGATGGACCAATTCAACAAGCACTTGGACTCTGAAGTGAATCCTTCTTCAGCCAGGCAGAATAAACTCCCAGCCTGCGACCTTCTGGTGGCTTTCCCTAAGTCCAGCCCACAGCTCCAGGCTCAATTCTCGAAGTGCTGCCCAGGCCTCAGCAGCCACTGGGAGCTCATTAGAGATGCGGACTCATGAGCCCCACCTTAGACCTACAGCACCAGAATATGAATTTTAGCCAAGTCTCCAGGCGGTGCATGTGCACATCAAAGTTTGCCCTGTGCTGGTCTTGAGGGAGCCCCCAGAGCTAATTCCCCACGCCTCCTCTCAGGAATAGCACAGCGGGCACGCCCCAGCCTGATGTCTGCCATGCACACCTCTTCAAACCATGGCAGGGCCAGGCCTGCTGCGTGGCACACCCCCAGGGGGCTCCTCTCATATAGCAGGTGATATAAAGGGCATCCTCTGGGGCCCAACCCCAGGAGCTGAGTAGAAGCACAGCTGCCCCGAGCTAGGACCTGAGGAAGGGCCACCTCCCAGAAGAGACCTTCCCGTAACTCTCCCTGTCACCCTGCTTTGTTCCCACACTCTCACCACAACCTGATGCTGCATTATAAACCTATTTGTTTATGCAGTTCATTGCCTAATTTTCCTTGCTAGAATTCACTCCCCATGAGATCAGGATCAACGTCTTCCCCCCACACCCTTTGTAGTCTCAGTGCCCAGAACACAGCCTATCTAGAAACTGGTGTGCAGTTTGTGTACTTGGGTGCACGAGTGTGCACATGTGATGTGCCAGCAAGCAAGTGCACATACATGTGTGTGTGTGCCTGGTCAAGGTTAAATATTCTTGCCTCTAATCTGCAAGAACCTGGGACAGGTGGCTAAACTGAATTTCTCTGCAAAGTACACCTTCATTTTGGCAGATTCCTGGGTGCTTCCGCAATGAGAGGCCCTCCAGAGACAGATGCTGAGTGGCTTGTTGCTGACAAACGTGACTGAGTCCCTCACCACTGCAAGTGGCCCCTTCTACCCCTCAGTTGCTACAAAAGCCTCCTTCGCTTTCTTCCTATTTCACCAGACTGCTCACACAATAGGGTGATCCTTATTGGATGCAGCACCATGGAAAAAAAATAGACACGTGTCCAGGGAACACTGCTGACTAGACAACAAGGCTCTGTGCAGAGAAGCACAAGAGAGGCTCAGCTTGTCTGGGTAGCATCATGTGCATATCAGCAGAAAACAGCTCGCAACAGTCAAATATCGTGGGGCTCCAAAGGCACAAACTGAACGAACTGACAATCATGACAAAGACTGGAAACCATGCCTATCCTCTGCCGAACACTCCATCTGGTTCCACCCAAGAGCTGGTCAGGACCCTGCCTCAGCTATCTAGAGCCTTCCCTCATGGGCATGAGTGAAGCAGGCCTGCTATAGGAAGACGGTGGCATCACACGGATGATGAATGAAAACGGAGCCTGACGCTTGATGTTAGGGAGGCCACAGAGAGTGCTACAGACTGTGGCAAACAGAGCTCATGCCCCTTCTAAAGGGGAAACAACGCCTCAGTCACAAGTGGCCGGCGTCATGTAGGAATATGAACCCAGTATTACTGGATCCTCTGATCTCCCAAGAGAAGCTATGAACCAGACTTTTATTAAACTTCCTGGTTTTTATACATTGGCAACTAATCCAAACTACTTTAGCAACTCTGCAGGCAAAATGAAATATACCTGTGGATGAGAGGTAGCCTATGGACCATGCTTGTAAGTCAATATTTGATATTGACTTAGACACTTGAAATTCCAGCCTTTCTGTAGTTCTTTGTTGGCACGATTGTGCCACTTAGTGGGGACCTTGCCTGAAACTCATGCATGAGTGTGCCCACACACAATTCGAGAACACATCCTGGGAGAAAAAAAGCCAAGGAAAGGACCAACTGAGTAGTGGAAGTGCATTCTGCCTCAGAATAAGAAAAAAATGGAACTTAGTTCCTAGTTGAGAAGAAGCTAGGATTCTCAGATTGAAATGAGCAGGGGAGTGGGAAAGGGGTAAGCGGAATGCATAGCAATTGGCCTCTGCATTCTTAGGAGGTCCAGTTCTTCTAAGCAAGTATGCTATTTCTTCCTCCTACAATGACCTGCAGGAAGAGAGAATGGCATTTTCTTGGGAATCTAGGAGGGCATCACAGAGGAGGGACCATTTGAGTTGGGTTTTATAGGATGTGTAGGAGTTTGCTCAGAGGAAGTATATGGTACAGAGGAACCATAAATACCAAAGCATCTTCCCTTCCTTCTTGCTTTCTTTGAGCTCACTCGGCCCCGAACTTAATTCTGCCATTTTTCCTTCCTCAGATGCCTCTGGAATCAAGAAACAGGGTCTTACTAAAGTTTTATGATCCAGAGAGCTAGCATCCAGGGAATAGATAGGAAATATAAAATCTATTCACGTCTTTGCTTCTACCAATCCTCCCTATTTAGAACCTACAGGGAACAAAACATTATGAACATTAGATGTTAATGAGGAAGGTGGAGACATAATCCTGTTCCTATAAACCCACTTTTCCATCCTTCTTTTAGATCCCAAAGACACAATTCTAGATTTCTTCCAGAGGAGTCATCTGTTTCTTGGAGGGAGCCGAGTGTGGTGTGGACAGTGTCCCAGGCAGCTGCAGACAGGGGTGAAAGGAAGATGGAATGGAAGCCTGCAGAAACACCAGCTTACCCCATCATGATGGCTATTCCAGGAAATCCATCCCTATGCCAGTTTCTGTATCCATGAACATCCTTGTCAAGGACTGACCAACCTTCAACATCTTTAGTCACAGCCATGCCACAAGGCAGGACAGGATATTGGTGACAGAATCAGAATGTCTGGGTTGGACTCCAGGCTCCCCCAGCTACTATCTGGGATGTTGGTAGCAGCCTAACTTTCCAAGCCTTACTCTCCTCAGCTGTGAAAATGCAGCGATGATTGCACCCCTGCCACAGGGTGACAGTAGTGTCAAATAATCAAATAGGCAAAGCATTTAGCATCGTATACAGGAATAGGGTCTTCTCCATAACATCCACTGTGGTTCATTCCTTGTTGCCTTAGGGAGTCATTTGGAGAAAGAGCTCCCATGTGAAGTGGGGCATGTGCATTTTACACAAAGGACAGAAGAGCCATGGGACTTCCTACATCTTCAGAGTGACTGAACTCGTAGGTTCTTTCCCAAAGAGGTTTGATGCTCAGCCAAAAAGGAAATGGTGCTTCTCCTCCAGGCAACAGCAGCCGCCATAGCTAAGGTGGCGGGAGAGGCCCCTGGAACCCAGAGTGAGTATAGACCTGGCTGCCCTGTTTCCTCACTGTGCTGCCAGGGATAGCCGGTCCTCAGCACGGGATCATGAGTTCTCTCTTCCTGCTGCTTAGAAGAAGACATCACTCTCTCCACTCTCAGGGAATCCTTCCCCATCAGCTTCCTGGGAGAATTACTGGATTGACCAGGAAGTGGGTGTGGCCAAGGGATGTCAGAGCATCACACAGCACAAGGCACAAGAGGACCTGCTCGCTACATGGTCAATCAATGAATGAAAAATAATAAAATCTCTATCGATGGAGGACACAGTAAGTGCTCAGCACTCTTGGTGCCTTATACCAAACACACTGTAGGCATTAATGAGCACCCCAAGTCCATAATGACCCTGTGATGAATGGGTGCGATTCCCTTATCATCTGAGGTTTAGAGACCTTAATTGACTTGCTAAGGGTCCCCTGTGGGAGTCAGCTGAGCAGAAATGAGACCCCTGACAACCTGGTGCTAGAGACTACTCCCCTAACTACTAAGGTATGATTTATTTAAGTCAGGTGGGGGAGGCAGGAGTTGTTCTAGAAACTTGCCACATTTCCCCCTCTTGCGTGGTGACCCACAGCCTAATTGTTGGGGGCTATCTAAAAGGCTGCTCGGGCTGATTTGCTTGTTTCTCAGCAGCATGTCAGCCACTGCCCTGCATGATAGCTTATTTAAAATATTGGGTAGAAATAAGATTCACTGTGAAATTAGTTGTAGACAAGCTCAGAAACTGCTAATGATGCAGAGATAATAAGGGGATTTGCAGAAAACACTGATATTGCATTATGATTAGTGAGCAGAGCTTCACCCCTTGAAGCCTGAGGGACCCAAGCTCCCACAAGAAGAATAAATGCATATGCATTAGCTGCGCGCTGGCAAATCCTGGTTCCCAAGGCCAGCCGGCTCGGGCCTCCTCGTCAGAGGCTCAGAGCTCAGCTCTGATTTGCAAAAATGATTAATTTGTGGGTTTTGAGAATGAGAAATGTTTACTTCCTAGGTCTGGGAGAAACCAAAGGCCGGTCCTAAATCAAGTTCCCATTTGAAAATGAAAACAAGCAAGAGCAGCTCTGGAAGGCAACCCCGCAGTTTCATCTGGTCCACTGCCCAGGGTATCTTAGAGAGGGGATAATCTCAAGTCCCAAGAATGCCACTAGTTCCATATCCCTGCACTTATACAGGAGTTGGTTGTCAGTTGGCATATGCCAGACTGTCCGCACCAGTTGCTACATAGCAGTCAGTAAATAATGGCTATCTTGACCTTGCCAATGGCTTTGGGCTTACCCTTCCCATCTCTTCATGACTCAGCAATTAAAGGGTTACTACCTGGCACCACAAGGGTATGGATTCTGTAGGATTCTGTTCCAGCACTTTGGCCAACATTCATTCTAATCCACCAGGATACATAGCTTATTGGCTATTAAGTAGTTTTGATGCCACCTTTCCATTCCCAGACCTACGCGTGGCTGGTTGAAACATCCACAACTTGAGAAATAGAGAGACTACATGCTAGAAATCAAATGTGACAAAAAACTCCATAGAAAAGCCTAACTCTGGGTACAGGTGATTGCACTAATGTACACAGCTATGATTTAACAATAAAAAATAAAAAAATAAAAACAATAAAAAAAAGAAAAACCTACCTCTGTGAATCAATAGGACCTGAGTCTTACTCCAGCAGGATCTATCCTTTGGTGTCTATAAATATGACCAAAATGGCAGTCTATTTGTGCACCCAGGATGAATAATTTGACCAAGCCACAGTCTCTGCACTTTTGGCAAAGAAGGGGGAAATGCAAATTGTGTGCATGTCAATGACTAAGTCACCTGCATAATAAGATGCCAGAAACTTTGAGGCTAAAACACTTATTTATATGAAAAACAAATCTGTATGGGATACGTATTTCTCTCCTTCACATCTCAACACATTTGTCACTCAAAGCCAGAAGCTCTCCTCAACAAAGTCCCTCCAGTCCCCAACCCTATTTTCATTCTTTTCAGCTTTCAGCTTAACTCCATGAGGAACGGAGGCCACCAGGTGTTCACAACATATGCCATTACTTGGCTGCCTAGAGAACCACATTCAGAGAGGAGGGTGAGCTGGGAGGACACAAATTCCCGCCATGCCAAAACTATTTTGTATGATACACGCACTTGTGGAGAATGCGAATTATTTATTCAATTTATGCAGTGAGGTTGACACCACTGAATGCCTTGAGACTGACCACCTATACAAACAGTATTTGTCTTTTACATGTAATTAAACTGTGCACAAAAGCCAAAAGTGAAAATATTAAAGAAAGATGAGGAGAAAGAGTGATTCAGTGATAGACTGCAGCAGGCACAGTTTGGAACTGCCGGCTATACTTTCCCTCCATTTTCCTGATTCTAGCAACAGATTCTGAGACTTCCAGATCACATGGGTAATCACATGACCCGGTCCTGACTAATCATGGTAATTCTCTTTCCCTAGACACAGTAATTGGTGGAGGGGTAGGCACATGATCCAAGGGGAACCAATCAGAATTTGCCCTGGAATTGATACATAAACACTATGAGGAAAAGATTCTTTTTCCTATGATGGTACTAAATGTGAGGCTATAAAACTAAGGAGCTGGTGGCTATTTCCCCCACCATCTGTACCATCTGTACAATGTCTATTGGCAGAGTGAAGCCAACCAGAAATGGAAGAGAAATGGAGAAAGTATGGTGGTAGCCCTGACTCCTCGCCTCAACTCCCTAGTTGTACAACCCTTCTTTGACTCTTTGAGGGTGGTATGATCCTTCCATGCTATCTTAGCCCATACATTTCTTTTGGTTTAAATGATTTGAACCTGTACTGAGCTGTACTGGGTCAATTCCAGAAAGGATAGATATTTATCTTTAATATCATGTGACTCTGTTCATGGCAACACTTAGATATCTGAATATATATATATATATATATTTAGCACTTTGTGCAAGTTCTTTAATTTTGCTTTCCCTCTTTTCAATGTAAAATTATTAATTAGCTTAAGTTTAATAAGAATCCAATTAAAGCTAAATAATCCCTATTGCAGTCCCAATTATGTTTGAGATCTCTGCCTCTTATCAATTGCATTAGCACCTTAAGCTGCCTATGTTCACTCTTTATAAAATATTAAGAGAGAACACAAAATAAAATAGCCAAATAATTGTACAACTATTGCTATAATGAAAAGATCGCAGGCTTTGCCAAAATTGAACCAATAGCTGGCAGGCAATACCGGCATGTAACACCCAGAATTTTAATTTGTCAACTAATGTAATTATATTTGAATTTGCTTCATGAAAAAGAGTTAGCTGTGCCTTTAGAAAGTAAAAATCATTTGAAAGTTGGACCTCAGATAGTGTCCAACAAATGATGTCATTTACTTAAGTTCATGGCCCCTACGTGACAGTAGAGGAAACATTCACCATTATATTAGTGGCAGGGCGGGTGGGGGGTTTGCCAATGGTAAGGAATAGGCCATCAAAAGATGTGCATCTGCATATGCTTAGAAAAGAAACTACAAGTGTGTGATGCCAGAGAGAACAGTGGTCATTTCAAGGCATTCTAACTTACATCAGCTTAAAGAAGCTGTTAAGATTGCAAGCCCTGGAATCAGATTACCTGGGTTGCATTCTCAGCCCTGGGTCTTCTCAGTTATGTTTGGGAAAATCATTGCACTCCTGTGTGCTTCTGCTTTCCCACCTTTTCAATAGGATGATAATATTACCTACCCTACAGGGTTGAAGTAAATCTAAGTCGACTTTGTGATCACTTTTGTAAAGCATTAGCACACTACGTGCTGGATAGTAAGTGCTCACTAAATCACACTTATGGTTCTTAGCCCACACATCTTCCCCCTCCCAATGTACTCTTACAGGCTCCCATGGCATAAGACAAAATAAACACAGGTGGGGCCAGGTGGAGGAGAAAGGAGAAAGGAGGACTGTTATTTCTGGATGAACCACCATTGATTTCATGTGTGACGTCAAGATCAAACTATTCTTAAAAGACATCAAAGACCTTGCCAGGAAAAAGCTCAGAAAGGGAAAATGTCTTGCCCAAGGGACACAGAGAGTGATGTGGAATGGGAATACAGCAGATCTGACTCCTAAGTCCAATCTGTCCAGAATACCATGGCCATTGGGTTGTCTCATGAAATCTTCCTTAATATAAAATAATAATAAATTGACTGTGTATAGGTGACAGGTGCCATACTCAGTGGCTTACCTGTCCCCCATGTCCTTCATGAAGAGGCCTCTGAACACACACAGCAAGGCCTTTCCTCTGGCATCTCTGGTCTCTCCCTGGCTCTATAAACAAAGTAGGTTTGGAAAATAAATCTCAGACATCCAGTCTCCCTTTGAGATCTTTACACAGAAGCTTACAGAGAGCAAACACGGGGAGGCTTAGCCTTTTTTTGCTATGTGGGGATGCCATGTCACCTGTCTGCAATCCTATAATGAACCTGGTCCTAATGGACCACCCCAGTGTCCATCCCAAGAAATGATCCTACACTGGGCCTTCAGCCAAACTCAGCCCTGCAAGAGACTACCTCATCTGAACAATGCCCGATTCCCTTTTACCAACTCTACACATTTCATTCAAGAAATGCTCCGTAAACACCTACTGTGTGCCAAAGTCTAATATTAGGTATAAAGAATGAAAGGGGAAAAAAGAGGGGGTGAACAATTAGCTCTCACTTGGAGAGGTTGGGGAAATGTAAGAAGAAGGGCATAAAGGCGTGTGATAAATTACATGTAACAGAAGTCAAGACGCATTGGATATGCAGAAGAAAGACTTTCAAATGTGTGTACTGGGGAATCAGAGAAATCCTTGAGAGCCCAACCAGTGAAATCAGCCATCAACATCAGCCTCAGCCTCGCCACCTGCATCAGAGAAAATTTCTAACACACTCAGTGACCAGTTGGTTTTTCTCTGTTTTCCTTTTCTTCACATTATTTCAAACACAGACATGGCCCTTCCAAGAGTCCACAGTCTCAGTGTTGGAAACTGGTTTGGCCATTTGACGCAGACAACCTCTAGAAGCAAGTGTGACCTTTCTGAGGGAAATAACTTCACCACCCCACCTCCCTACTCTTAAATGTCAAACATTGCTATTCTGCGGCTGTTTTGCAATAGATGGAGAAAATGACATTGGAAACTAACAGCCGTGTTTGGTCATTCAACATCAGAAAACCAAAAAATTTAAAGTTCAAGTTGCTCCTCTGAAATTACCTCCTCATCCACACATTTTAACAGCCTTGTTGCTTTTCCTCCAACAATTATACCTACAAAGCAAGAATTAGGGGCCAGTCCCCCAGATCCTGTCTGGGTTTAAGTAACAATCCTGAGTCCTTCATCAGGATAGAAAAAGCAGTAAGACACAGGTTAGTCTCTGGGAAATGCTGGTTGATTAGGGTACGAATACCAATCAATGGAGAGTTAAGTCCTTTCCATGAGGAGTATCAAGCATGCTACCCACCACTGCTCTGAAGGTCCTGAGATCAGCTGACAACATCCCAAAGAACTTTTATAAACATTGTGGTTATTCATCAGATCAATGATCAATGCTTCCTTCCTGCTCTGTACTCTGGCAGAAGGTACTACACCTCTGAAAGGCAGCTGGAGGGGAAAAAAAAGGAGGGTCTTGAAATGCTTTGTACTGACCTCCTTCAAGGAGCACCCCACTTTACCCCTGAGGGAGAGAGATCTGTCCCTCACCAAATAAGAAGAGCAGCCTGGGATTGAGCACTTCTATGATTTAAGGCAGCCTTAGCTCTCTGTAACACTGTAAGATGGAAACTTTCATTCTCATTAAGATTTAGAAAGGGAGGCTTGCAGGCCAGGATGTGGCCCCAGTTGTAATGGACTCCAAAGACCTGCCCTCCTCAGCATTTGGCTATGGTATTTCCAATGGAGCACAAAGGACTCAACACAGCCCCGCCAGGTCTTTCAGCTAAAATAGAGAGTTGGGCAAATACAAACTTGAAGTTAAAGGGAGGGAGGTCAGGACAGAAGACCCTAAGGCTCAGGGAAATATCACCATACCAGGACCCCAGGCAGGCACCTGTCCATGATGTCTTGCATGGACAAGGAGGCCAGCTGTGGCACTGGCCCTACGCTGGGCTTTCTTCTGAAATTTTTTTCTGAAATTGGACCCCATTCCAGTGTTACCGAGTTTTCCAGTGCTTAACTGGTACACGAAGCGCCTTTGGGCTGCTAATTGAGTCTGTGGGGACTGCCAGGGTCCTCTAAGAATTTGTAGCCAAAGCCCTAAAGATGCAATCGTACACCACCTGCAGTTGGCCACAGTACAGATGTGCAGAACAAGCCTGTTCTGTTTGTTGCTGCATCCATTCTTAAAAAGCCCAAAAAGTTGTTAAATAGTGAATATCACCTTAGTGCATCCTTAGAGACTGAGTGTGGGGGGTAGGGTATTCCACGGTCACTCTTGGACTGAATCCAGGTCCTCTAGCCTTGCACTCGCAATATGCTATGAGTGGAGAATGAAGAGTAAAATAGCGTCTTCTTGTTGGAGCATCAGTTTTTCTTTACTCTTTACTGCTTACTTTTGCACCACTGCATTTTTTTTGCTCTGTGATGGGTTCTGGGACCTGGACAGCATCGTTAGAAACACACTTAATTGCACTCACGGTTCACTCTGAGATTTGGCATCACACATAACTTGCTACCACACAAAGCCACCAGATTCCTTGTTACACGATCTGACTCCGTTTAGGATTAACTGATCAGATGCGTCAACCTTCATTACAGCCCACAGAAAAGGGCCCTGTAAGGTGTCACTTTAGCCATGAGGATGCTCACATTTGACAGTTCTTGGGATGTTGAATCTCTCACTGGAGCTTGACTTCTGAGAAACCAGAGACTGCTCTATCAACCTTGGTTTGATACCAAGGACCATCATTGATCCCAGATGCCTCATCTGTGTGTTCTTGGGAAATTTCCGCTCTCACTGCAGATGGAGAGAGAGCAATAACACCAGGAGAGTTCAGTCAGACCTTGGATTTGGGATCTTTCCTACTATCGGGCTGACTTAAAAATTTCTTTCCTTATTCCAGATCCTGGAAACCTACACCGTATCAATGTTTATCTTCTCCAGAACTCCTTTTGGTTGGGTTCTCAATGGAGAATGTTCTTAAAATACACAGGAGTCAATAAAGAGCAGAAAACAAATGAGAAAGAAAAGTAATTTAGTCTGTGAGAATTTGCATCACAGATGACACCACTTGCATGGTAAAGAAAGATTTCAATTCTTGGTTCTCTCAACTCTCAAGTTCTTCACTCAAACACTGGGCTGAGTTTCCCAATAGACTATCTGGCAGTGACCCAAAGCCAGAATTACAAGCACTTACACCCTAACTGTATAACGTTCTTTCTAATGGGGGTTTGGAGTGGCAGAGGTCAAAAGATCATCACCCTTAGACTAACCTATTTAATACTCAAAATATAAGGAATTCCTTTGCCTGATGATAAAAGAGTCCTTATAATACCTAAGGCTATGAAAATGCCTCTCATACTGCTTTGGCCACTTCTCACAAGTTTTAATTATGTACTCTTGTCCCTTCACATCCATGAGAGATTGACCCCAGGATCCCTCCCCCCATGGCTGCCAAAAACCACAAATGCTCAAGTTCTTTATATAAAATGGCACAGTGTTTGCATATATGCTATGCACATCTTCTCATTTACTATTGATCATCTCTAGGTTATTTATAATGCCAAATATAATATAAATGCTATGTAAATAGTTTTATACTGTACTGGGTTTTCATTTGTATTTTACTGTTGTATTGTTATTTTTTCTAAATATTTTTGATCTTCAGTTAGTTAACTGAGGATTCAGAGGGCTGACTATGCTTCTTTTGGGGGACACTAATGCCCTTCTTAATATTCTTGCTACATATCAGGTGTTGCTTCACTTCAGAAGGTCTTCATGTCATTCTCTATATCACATTTTTAGACCCATTGATTTATACTCAAAGATATAGCATTTTCTGTCTTTTCAACTGATTATGTTCCCCTTTGGGGGGGATACATAGATGCACACATAAACCGATCGCTTCTGTACATGTGGGGTATACTTTTTGGTTTATATTTTGCGATTGTACCTGGATGATTTTGTTATCCATTACTTCTCTGTTCTATTTAATTATTTACTAAGTCTGACACAACAATTATATGAGAAGATTTTAGGAGAAAATGGTAATTCAGTGCCACTACATAGGATATGATAGAATCATTTTCAGCTCAAATTATTTAAAATTACAGAACCATGAAGCTGAGCTTTAAAAAAAAAAAAACCAAATTATTTCTAATAGTGGAATTTTTCAGCATCTTAATTTGAGTAAAAAGAAAGGGTTTAAATAGATTTGAGGGCTTAAATACTTCTGAGGAAAGCAGAGACAGCAAAGCCAGGATGTCTAATTCACATAAAAGTAATTAACAAAAAGTAAGTTAGATCATTATTTCTTCCAAGATCATAATTCAAAAGGAAGCTGATTTATCTGAACTGATTGGGGCTTTCAATCCCAACAGAAATGCACACGCTTTGGTTGTTAAGGGGAGAACAGAAATGAGACCCAATTAAGCAAAATTCTTTCTTATGGAAAAAAAAATGATTTAGATAAAACAACTGCTCAAATGTGCTCAGAAGTGCACTGAGGAAAGAGAGAGAGAGTTGAGCTCTTTTATAATCTCTGGTTGAAACCTCAGTCCAACTCATAGGAAAGACCCAGCACCATAAAAAAAAAAAAAAAAAAGGGTGGTAAACTCGTTTCTACAGAGACATGGGTTTCCCATGGGGGCAGCAGGGCCTGAAAAGAGAAATTATTTGGGGGAAGAGAAAGGAGAAGAATTCCTCAGACTTGTTGGTTAGGGTCTGTTATGGACCAAATCGTACCCCTTAGAATTCATATGTTGAAGTCAGAATATCCCCTTTCCTCTGTACTACATGCTGTGACTTCTTTTGCAGAAGAGCCTTTTAAGAGGTAGTGAAGTTAAAGTGACGTCCTTGGAGTGAATCCTGATCCCATCTGACTGTGTCCTTGTAAGAGGAGATTAGTACGCAGACATGTGCACAGCAAAGTACACATGCAAACAGGGGGAAGACAGCGCCTACAGCCAGGGAGGGAGGCTTCAGGAGAACCAACCCTGTGAACGCAACCTCAGTCTCAGATCCCCGGGGTCCAGAAGATAAGTAGAAGGACAGGAGATGTTAATATGTCACTCCAAACTGGTCCTTGCAAACTGGACATTAGGAAGGGTGGTGCAGAGGTCCAATCCTGACCTGCCTCATTCATTGAGTGAATGTTTCCTGGGCCCCCACCACACCCGGCTCTGCTCTGGACAGTGGGGACACAGACAAAAGATCCTGCCCTGCCCTGGAGGGCTTACCTTCTGGTGGAGCTAAGTCAATAATGATCTTGAGGGCCCTTAATGATAAAGAGAAGGATGGCCTAAACGTAGAACTGTGAGATTGGGTCCATCTCTCTGCATTCTGTGCAGCATCCCTGAATCCGATTTTAAATATACTCCAAGTTGCCTGTGGATTACATTTTATGACAAATGTTTCCCATGCCAGGCTCTCTGGCACTACAGTCACCTCCAGTCACACTGCCCCAAATCCAGGCAGAGACCCTGTAGATGGTGCATTTTGCTGTGCGGCATCAGATAAACCTCCTGGTGAACCTTCAAGTCACCAGATGGCCCATCTCCCTTCCCAGAGCCATTCAGCAAGCAACTCCTTCTGTCTGCCCCCGCACACACATATAACAAGAGCTCTGCGGTGCCACCTGGCACTCAGCATATGAGCTTACTGGAGAGTCCCCAAGGCAGGCCCCAGGCCCTGCCACCCTGCATGGCTGGCTGCATCCCAGCCAGCCTGATGTGTGTCTGTGGCAGCAGCTGAGAGCCCTCCGGCTATGGCCGGCAGTCTGACTCCATCAGGCAGACAGGTGATCACAGGCACTGTCTTCAGGCCCCCCAGGTCAGGGAGGAGGGAGCCAATCTGTGCTTAAGAGACCCTGGGAGTGCACAGGATCTTTGCTTTCCCCAACCTGGGTGTGGACTTTAAGATCTGGGTGGTAGGAGATGCCCCAAGAAGTCCCTGGGCCATGGAGCTTCCCAGTGACACATAGAAGCCGCTACTGACACGGGGGAGCTGTGGACATCAGAACATGCACACGTCTGCGATGCTGAGTGCGACGAGGCCTCTGAGGACAGTACAGCAGTGCTGGGAGAATGGAGAATGACAAGGGGTGGCTATTTTACTTGCAGGGATAGGAAAGGCCACTCTAATATGTTAGACCAAGAGAGGCCAGGGAGGGAAAGTATGTGGCAATCCAAGGCCGAGCGTGGGTCAGGGAAAGGGATTCAGCCCCCTGCCTGGAGGCTGGAAGATGTAGAGTCCAGAGAGGGACAGATTGTTGCAAACAACAACAGCGGTAATAACAAACAGTGTGGCTTTTCCCTTACCCTGCCAGACAGACACTCCCAAGCCTCCACCACTCCTGGCAATGATTGATTTTTCAAAAGGTAAAATAACATCTGTGCTTCTCAGGGAGTGGGGATGCTCCTCAGAAAGAAGACAAAGAAACTGGAGAATTACTCAAGTCCCTGCCACTGGGTATGTTCCCGAACCAGTAGCAGAATCACTAGGAGCCTGTGAGAAATGCAGGCTGCCCATCCCTATCCCACACCCATGAACTTGGCACCTCGCACCTTCACCAGAACCCCAAGTGAGTTGTGTGCAGTTGATAAAAACTGAACAAGGAACCTGGAGACTCCAAATCTTTGATTTTAGGAATTCTTTGGCACCTTCCAATAACTAAAAGTGACCTAAAGTTTTCTTCTAAATGTCTTGCACGAACCCTAAACTCTCCAAGCCGTAGTTTGCTCATCTGTGAAATGGGGCAGAAACTATCTGCCCTGCTTTTCTCACCAGGCTCCACAAGGATTAAATAAAAGTATCTGCAAAAGCCTTGGTATGGGATGATGAAAGTGTTGTTAAGTTGATTGTGATGTTCGCAAAATTCCAGGAATGGACTGGGGACCCCTGAATTGTATTCTCTAAGATGGGTGAGTTGGATTTTTGTGAATTATATCTTAATAAAGCTGTTTTCTGAAGCCTTTATAAACTGCGAAGGATTATGGCCACCCTAGGACTTCAAATTAACTCTTATCCAGATTTAGAGGAGGGAGAGAGGGGAAGGGAAGGAGAAGGTAAGAGATACTACAAATGGCCAGAGGGAGGGAGGGGTAACCAACTTATGTGGGGGAGGGGACAAAAGAAAGCTCAGGAGAGAATAATGTATTGGAAGCCTTAAGAATGATAAAAATATAAATACAGTCTAGCAAAGGGGAGGAGAGAGATGGGAGGGTGAGGCAGGAGAGGGAAGGAGTGAGGAGGGAGAAGAGAGGGGAGGGGTGAGGAGGGTGAAGTGGGAGAGGGGAGGGGTGATGAGGCAGAGGGGAAGGTGAGGAGGGTGAAGGGAGAGAGGGGAGGGTGAGGAAGGAGAGGGGAGGGGTGAAGAGGGTGAAGTGGGAGAGGTGAGGGCGAGGAAGAAGAGGGGAGGGGAGAGGAGGGTGAAGAGGGAGAGGGGAGAGGTGAGGAGGGAAAGGGAGGTGTAAGGAGAGTGAAGAGGGAGGGGGAGGGGTGAGGAGGGATTGGGTAGGGTGAGGAGGGTTAAGAGCGAGAGGGTAGG
>CAUYPK010140578.1:0-17112 GCA_963574355.1 Loris lydekkerianus | reverse complement strand
GGGTCCACGACGATTAGCTCAAGGCCATTTAGCTGATTTTAGTAGATATCTATGGTGTCCGTGACTATTAGATCAAGGCCATTTAGCTGATTTTAGTAGATATCTATGGTATCCACGACTGTTAGATCGAGGCCATTCAGCTGATTTTGGTAGATATCTATGGTGTCCACGACTCTTAGATCAAGGCCATTTCTGCTGATTTTAGTAGATATCTATGGTGTCCATGACTATTAGATCGAGGCCATTTCTGCTGATTTTAGTAGATATCTATGGTGTCCACAACTGTTAGATCAAGGCCCTTTAGCTGATTTTAGCGGATATCTATGGTGTCCACGACTGTTAGATCAAGGCCATTTCTGCTGATTTTAGTAGATATCTATGGTGTCCGTGACTATTAGATCAAGGCCATTTAGCTGATTTTAGTAGATATCTATGGTGTCCGTGGCTATTAGATCAAGGCCATTTCTGCTGATTTTAGTAGATATCTATGGTGTCCATGACTATTAGATCAAGGCCATTTAGCTGATTTTAGTAGATATCTATGGTGTCCACGACTATTAGATCAAGGCCATTTAGCTGATTTTAGTAGATATCTATGGTGTCCGTGACTATTAGATCAAGGCCATTTAGCTGATTTTAGTAGATATCTATGGTATCCACGACTGTTAGATCGAGGCCATTTAGCTGATTTTGGTAGGTATCTATGGTGTCCACGACTCTTAGATCAAGGCCATTTCTGCTGATTTTAGTAGATATCTATGGTGTCCATGACTATTAGATCAAGGCCATTTCTGCTGATTTTAGCAGATATCTATGGTGTCCGCGACTGTTAGATCAAGGCCATTTCTGCTGATTTTAGTAGATATCTATGATGTCCGTGACTATTAGATCAAGGCCATTTCTGCTGATTTTAGTAGATATCTATGTTGTCCGCGACTGTTAGATCAAGGCCATTTCTGCTGATTTTAGCGGATATCTATGGTGTCCGTGACTGTTAGATCAAGGCCATTTCTGCTGATTTTAGTAGATATCTATGGTGTCCGTGACTGTTAGATCAAGGCCATTTCTGCTGATTTTAGCAGATATCTATGGTGTCCATGACTGTTAGATCAAGGCCATTTCTGCTGATTTTAGCGGGTATCTATGGTGTCCGCGACTGTTAGATCAAGGCCATTTCTGCTGATTTTAGTAGATATCTATGGTGTCCACCACTGTTAGATCAAGGCCATTTCTGCTGATTTTAGTGGGTATCTATGGTGTCCGCGACTGTTAGATTAAGGCCATTTCTGCTGATTTTAGTGGGTATCTATGGTGTCCGCGACTGTTAGATCTAGGCCATTTCTGCTGATTTTAGTAGATATCTATGGTGTCCACCATAGTAGACCATTTCTGTTTGGTTTGATATTTTTTTGTTTGTGGAATATTTTCAGGACCCTTATGCCTAATATAGAGTGAAAGCATATATGTCTTATCACAGACTCATTTGTTCAAGAGATGGGCAGGCAACAAGTATTCCTTTTGCTTTACTGCTTTTTTCCTAGCATATTCTAGAATCAAGACAGGTTGTAGTGGGACACAGGAGCAAATTGCAGTTTGCTTATCACTCATCCCTATTCTTACCTGTAATAGAGGTGTAGTATCAGGAAAGGAAGCTATTTATGGATGGTTAGCTGTGTAGTTAGAGACTGTGCTGCGTGCCTTATATACATTATTTCATTTAATCTTCACAGTGAATCCGTGAGGTGTTATCAGCCCTGTTACACAGATAGTAAAACCAAGTTATACAGAAGCTTGCCAACTTGAAGCATAGATGGATTGCAAGTGGTAGACCTTAGAATTTAAACCCATGTCTGGGCCAGATGCAGTGGCTCATGCCTATAATCCTTGATCTGGATGCAGAGGTGGGCAGATTGCTGGAGCTCAGGAGTTCAAGACCAGCCTAAGCAAAAGTGAGACCCCCATGTCTAATAAAAATAGAAAAATTAGCCAGGCATTGTGGTGGGCACCGGTAGTCCCTGCTCCTTGGGAAACTGAGGTAGGAGCATTGCTCAAGCCCAAGTGTTTGAGGTTGTTATAAGTTATGAGTCCATGTTGCTCTACCCAGGGCAACAGAGTGAGACTCTGTCTCAAAGAAAATTAAAAATTAAAAAAAAAAAAAAAAAAAGTGAACCCATGTCTACACATATGAATAGTGGTGAAGAGGAACCCTCAGAGGCACCTGGGGAGAGTCAATGGGGCAGTCAGATTGGTGTGGGGAACTTCAGGAAGCTGCGGCTTTAGCAGAAAGGCTGGTAAGGAGCATGACATGGTTTAGGGGAGAAAAAGGCATGGCAGCTGTCTAGTACCTGACTCAGAGAACATGGCAGGTGTTGGGAGAGTGAATAGGAGTATGTGGGTCTGTATCATGGTATAGAAGATTATGGCCCACAGGTCAAATCCAGTCCTCTGCCTGTTTTTGAAAATAAAGTTTTATTGAAACACAGCCACACTCATTTGTTCATGTAATGTCTGTAAGTGTTTCTACACTGTAGCAGAGTTGAGTAATTGCAACAGAGACCACATGGCCTTCAGATTCTAAACTATTTAATATCTAGTCTTTACAGAAAATGTTTGCCAACCCAACCCCTGGTCTGACCAGGGCCTTGGAGCAACAAAAATCTTTAAATAGCTAAAGTTGATCTAGAATAAATTTGAAAGGACCTTGGCCTCTCTTTTTGTATGTGTGTAGGGGGGAAGGGCTCTGCTTTTCCAAAAGACATAGGAATTTGATCTCCAGGAGGAAGATGCCCTTAATTCAAATGGCATGGGAATCTGTCAGCTGTCTTGGGAACCTACTACGGCATAAAATTACTTCATCTGATAGCAGTAATATAAAAACACTGGCGTTTTGCAGGCCACCAGGCAGTATTATATGTTTTTCTCAATTGACACACTCGTTTCCTTTCACATGTGTCTCAGTGTTGTTAAAGATATGTACTAAATTGTTTGGAAAACTTTGCCTCACCGTAAGTCCAAAGCTTTTTTGACTAGAAAAGGTTTTACCTCTTAAAGTTTGACAGCCATTGCCAATTCCTCTTTCCTTGCATCTGTTAAAATAAATCCCATAACTCCAAACTTCTTGGCTTTCATAAATGGCAGGCCTGATTCATGCATGATTTATAAATTATAGCAGTAGACCATTAAGATAGAGTTCTCAGCTTTAGGTAGTCTGTAATGGTATTCCATAGCGTGGTTTTGAATTTCTAAAGAAGCAAAATCTATACATAGTAGTGACAACCCCAGACCTTCAGGTTCCACTTGCCCTGTGGAAGGCTTCTCACTGCTTAAGTGGGGTTTTTATTTTATTTTATTTTATTTTATTTTATTTTCATTTTGGAGCTTTGCCCATTAAAAACTTCACTTGTATTAATGAGTAGTGAAGAATTCTTTATACCACCCTTTACTCAGTGGAAATAGTAGTTTTTGTCCAGAGAACATTTTGCTTCTGAAAACAGATGAGTAGCGTTTTCTAAAAACAATGCTAAAGAGGGAAACGGTTTGGAATCTCACCTGTTGCCACGGACTTAATATTGATCATTGGTGAGACTGTAAAGTTTTGTAGGTTTCAGGGCCGGGGAGTGATGGTTTGTTTTTGTGAGAGAAGCAGCCTGCGTGTAGCCTGGTCTTACTCGCACGCTGTGCCTGAAGGGATTGGATTTTATTGTTTCTGCTGCCCTCTTCACAGCTTTCCTTTGGAGCCTGCCATAGAAGATAGATAGGATTTAGAGGGCTGGTGCCAGAAAGCAAACGCCAACAAGAGAAGAATCCAAGTCCCTGTCCCACCTGTAAGAATCTGCAACGGTTTTTCTGGACAAGGAATAAAGCAATTAAGGCGATATCAGGGTTATGCAGAAGAGCATATTTCAACCCGGGAAGTTTTGGTTTGAGGGAAAATGTGGGAGGGTCATTAGGATTCTGGGAGGTTGAGCTTAAGAAAAACTGCTGGAAATGGTAAGAAGGGGTGATTTTTCTTCTATCTCTTATTCTTCCCCAAGACTTACAAAATCAAAAAAAGCAAACAAAGTCAAGATTCCAAGCCTGTCTGGCCACATCCCCGATACCATCTTCTTACACATGCCCCTCTACCCCCAGGGCTAACAGGGGACTGCCCCCCCCCCTCCCCGTGCAGCACTGTTGTGAGAGCTGAGCCTGTAAGGCCTCGTCCCTGTCCTGGATTCTCAGACCAAGAAGCACTTGCTGCATTATCTAAGTCTCTGTGTGTTTTTGTGTGTTAAATTGTTTGAATTTTTAACTTTTGCAAACTTAAACCAAGAAAGTAATTTAAATCGAGGGGTCCTGGGATGGTGAGGAAGGGAGTGAACCTAACCCACTCTGCTTTCCTTTTTACAAAGCACTCAGTAACATAAACATTTAGGAATAAATAACTAAGCATCGTGCCCTTGGGGAAATTCTGGTTCTCTGTTTCTCTAATTGTGGCTACACTGTTCAGTGTGTAGGCCGTGCCACTCCCCGCCAAAGAGACCATCATCAGATTTCCTTCCTTCCCATCTTATTTGTGTTCTTTGTGAAGAGCCTGAGCAGTTATTCTAAACAAGTCCGGCCACTCGTTAAAGTTTAAGCTAGTAGTAAGATCCATCCATACTGAGATGTTTTTGACACTTTCCACTGCTCCTGGCCCAGGGTACTCGGAGTGTTAGACACCAGCAGCAGCCAATTCTGTAAAGTCTTTTAATACACAAAATTGTATTAACATCAACATGGTTACAGATGGATGCACTGCAGTAAACTGTAACCACTTGAGAAAAGCCTTTCTTGACTCTCAAGTAAATAATGCACATTTTAAAGGACCTAAATATGCATTTACATAATGTGCTGTCATTTTTTATTGTGTCAACTACCCACACGCACATCCATAAGGCATGTTTTTCTTAGTCAAAAATCTGGATTCACACCATTAACATCATACCAGCTTCATAATGGTGGTGTCTCTCCTCTTTAGGGCCTGCCTGCCCATCTCCAAGTACAGGGAACGAATTTTTCTATTTGTTTGATTGATTTAACCCCAGTCATCTTTCTAAAATGACTTGAGACAACTAAAATAAAAAATAAATTTAGGTACAATAATATCTAATCCAAGATAAGGAAAGAAAACAAGAAATAGAAAAGAAAACAAAGTTAGGCATTGATGAAATCTTCACTCTGAGTTTCAGTGAGCGTCATCGTCTTGCGAAAGAGGAGTAGCAGGTTATCCAGAGAAATAGCATATATTCAATAATAATTAACAGAGCTTTGTGATGTCTGTAACAAACAGATTTCTGTTTGCAGAAATTAAAGCTCAGAATCTTGGATGATTCGTATCCAGTTCCGCATTGAACTGGTAACTGAACCAGAAATTCCTAAGCATGAGGAAATAGGGGTTGGGAAGGATGACCCTGTAAAATGCAGGCTCAGCAGTTGTCTATATGTGAAACTACAGGCGAAATGATTTCCTGGTATTAATTAAGAATTGATCCTTATAAATCAGTTGTAGAATTAATTAATAGAATACCGTATGTTCTTAGGTTTTTATTAAACTCTATGCCACAAGGAAAAGGTGAATAAATTGTTTTCAGTAAAATATAATAAACTAGATTGGGCATGGTGGCTCATACCTATAACCCTAGCACTCTGGGAGACTGAGGCAGGAGGATCCCTTGAGCTCAGGAGTTTGAAACCAGAGTGAGCAAGAGCAAATCCTGTTTCTACTAAAATAGAAAAAATTAGCCAGGTATTGTGACAGGCACCTATAGTCCCAGCTACTTGGGAGGCTGAGACAAGAGGGTCGCTTGAACCCAGGAGTTTGAGGTTGCTGTGAGCTGTGACACCACAGTACTCTGGCCTAGGGCAGCAGAGTGAGACTGTTCTCAAAAATGGGGGGGAAGGAATAAATAAATATGTATGTGTAAATAAATGAACTAAGGTCTCAATTTAAGTTTCCAATGATTTTCTTTTATATATTTAACAACAACAAAATAATGGCAGAGATGTTTCTTAACAGTTAGTGGGCAAATACCATGGTCCTATCAAGTTACTTCTTTTGTCACATTTAACCTTCATCTGCCTGCTCTTTGTCCAGGTGAATGTTTTCCTGGTCAGCATTCTCTGCCACCGTGATTTCATAGTCTAACTCATCTCTTTCTGTTGAGCACCCAGGGAATGCCTCTTTGTTATCAAGTCAGCCTCCCGGGCTCTTGACAGTGAAGTGTTGCCTCCTCTGAGTTTGACTTAGTCCAAAGTGAAGTGTATCATTTTGTTAGGCTGAGTCTGTTCACAGGCTGGTTTGGACACCCCAGCTTCTTAACTAGAAGCTATTAGACCAGGGTACCAGGTCACTTGTTTCCAGCAAGGATAACTGTACCTTAGTGAAGGTCCTTTGGTCTTTAAAGCCAGTAGCACAATTTCCAGAGTAAGAGATGACCACGGCCCTTTAACTTTTTAGCTTATGGATTCGAATTCAGTGATGATCATGGATTCTAAGATTTATTATTCATTGTCTGAAGTCTTTTAAGTTTTGCCAGTTTTTCTATAAGCTCCCTGGCTCTTTGCCAGGTAGAGAAATCAAGTTTTGTTTTTTGTAAGTTTACATACCTCATTGCTGAATATCACTACCATCACCTTCAGAGTACTCCCCTTGGGTAGCTGTGCACCAATGGCCAGCGCCTAATTTTGGACCTTTTTTCTCAAGCGGCCATCAAAGCTGTCGGCATATTACCCTTAATATCCTGACTTTCATCAAAATGTCTTCCTTTCATAATTTCCGTTATCTCTGAGTAAAGAAAAAGTCATTGGGGGCAGATCAGGTGAGTTGGGAGGGTGTTCCTGTACAATTGTTTACTGTCTAAAAACTCCCCCACAGATGGTACTGTGTGAGCTGGTGCATTGTTGTGATGGAAGAGCCGTGAGAGCCACGAGCTGTTGGCCAAGATTTTCAGTTAAAATTTTCCTGTTTCTCTTATCATTGTTTACTTAGTCTGCCATGCTTCTCACAGTCATCCGATGATTTTGACACACAATTTGATGAATTTGTATAGTGGTTTCATCAATTCTCATTACTGGCTGCCTGATCTCTCCTTATCAGTGATGCTTTTTTTTTTCCTTCAGAAAAATGTTTAATCCATGTGTACACTGCCATTTTCCTTTCTATCTATCTATTTATTTATTTCCTTCCTTCTTTCCTTCCTTCCTTCCTTTTTCTTTCCCTTTCTTTCTTTCTTTTCTTCCTTCCTTGTTTCCTTGTTTCTTTATTTTCTTTCTTCCTTTTTCTTTTTTTTCGTGAGCTGTTACCCCGGGTAGAGTGCTATGGCATCATAGCTCATAGCAACCTCCACATCTTGGGCTCAAGTGATTCTCTCGCCTCAGCCTCCCAAGCTACTGGGACTACAGGTGCCCACTGCAACACCCAGCTATTTTTCTTGCTCAGGCAGGCTGGTCTCAAACCTGTGAGCTCAGGCCATCTGCCTACCTGCATCCCAGAGTGCTGAGATCATAGGCATGAGCCACCATGCCCAGCCTATACTACCATTTTCTTTCGTGGCATTATCCCCATAAACTTGAACTAACATGTCCCTGATTTCCATTTTTGCCAAGTTTAACAAGAAATTTAAAGTTTTTTCATTGCTATAATTCAAGGTCTAACAGACATTCTCATGAGGGTACACAAAAAAATGAAACAACAATAATGAACGCCACTCAGCAGACCAGCACCACACAGTAACACAAACACAGCTGTGACACACGGATTCAGCAAGGTCACGAAAGCTTCTGGAGTTGTTTGTACAGCACTGCCAATGCGCTGGCAAGTTTGCAAACTCAATTGTGAGACCTCATATTCCATATTTATTTGTGTGGTTATTTATTAATTTCTGTACGCCTAAGAAATGTTTACTGACTACCAGGCTCATTTCTGAGGATATCACAGTGGAGATGGGAAAGCTGTTTACTAAGATAGGAAAGAATACCAGTGTAAGTTTGAGGAGGGACCATAACATAAATTCCTCTTCAAATTAGTTCTATTCAAGCTGTCCTCAATTGTGTGATTGAGAGCAAAGCTTCATCTGTTTTTGGCTCAACACTGTCTCTCACACCGGTAGTAGGAGCCCATGAATATTGATTGGATAGATTAAAGGTTGGAGGAGGAAAGGGTTCTACAGGGTCATCTGCAAGATGTGGCCTGGATTGCTGCTTCCACTCCAACCCCCCGTTTCCACTCTGAACCACAGAGCACTAGCCATCTTTGTTAGTCACTGGTCAGAAAATGCCCCAGTCGTGGGGAGGTCCCAGGAGAGAGCAGAGAACCCTGCCCTGCGGCTGACAGGGAGGCTGGGGTTCTTACAGCCCTTGGCCGGCTAATGGGATGGTGGGAGACAGGGTGGCCTATATGAGTCGATCTGGGTATCAGGAAAGTCTTACTTTACAGAAGTTTGGCCATTCTTGTGTTTCCTCTGTGCAAGGTCTTCTTGAGTTTAAGGATTTAAACTGCAAAAAGTAAAGGAAAGATAAATACTCTTATCTCTTTAATTTAGCAGAGGCTTCTCTGGCCCTTGATAAGAAGCAAGAGCTGCTATCTTGGCTTCACTTGGTTTAAGTGTCTTCAGCTTCTCCATGAGCTGCTTTTACCCTCCAGCCGATTTTATCAATCATCCTTCCAATTCAAGGGCAAAAGTTCTCTTAGAAAAATTATTAAGCACTTCGTACAAGTTTTTTTCCTCTAATGTAATCTTCTTACATACACGAAATTTAGCAGGGTTCAAATGTAAGGGAGTAGTGGTTTGTCTCGGTCTTTTCTCAGCTTTTATGGGCAGAGGGCCAGCGTGTTAGCAGGGGTCAGGGCCTGCCTACCCTGCAGGCCCCGTGCTCTGCATTTCTGAGTATGGCTTTGAAACGGCATCTAAAAGCGACGTAAACCTTCCGTGTAAAGTGAGGCACCCAGATTGCACGGGTTCATTAAGTGATCATTTGCTACATACTTCAAAAAAATTTCATCCTGAATTAGTCCCTAGAAATTTCCTTGAAAGGGGTATAAGAGCTTTAACAATGAATTATTGTCTATGGAGAGCTCAACATGAAAGCGAATCCATATGTGCAAACTGGAATTTGTCATATGTAATGTCTGTTAAATCCGCTCTAATCTACCAAATACATTTTTTATTGCTTGCTTCATTAAAAAGGCTCTCAAAGTAATGAATAATCTTCAGCTTCACCAAAGATTATTAATGCCTTTATAACTCATGTCCACTGAATATAGAGAGACAGTTCAAAACTCTACCCTAATCTAACTTCCTTGTTTGTCTGGAGCTTTAAGGAAGAAAATCTGTCAGACCTATCTAGTGTTAAGTCCGGTCACAGGGGCACGTGAGCAACACTATGGATTGGGCCAGGAGAAGACAGAAAAGGACGTTGACTCGGCCCAGCTGTGGCCACGCCAGCCCTTCTCTCTGTAACCCTCGTGTTTTCTCCCCACAGCGAGCCCACACGCGACACCGTCGACTCTTCATTTCCCGACATCACCCATCATCCAGCAGCCTGGGCCTTACTTCTCACACCCGGCCATCCGCTACCACCCTCAGGAGACGCTGAAAGACTTTGTCCAACTTGTTTGCCCTGACGCTGGCCAGCAGGCTGGACAGGTGGGGTTCCTCAATGTAAGGAAACCTCTTTTTTTTTTTCCAATTTCTTTAGAAATGTTAGCTGAATATAAAAATAACAAAGGGGGGACCTCATGACCATGTGACATTGTGCTCTGGTATCCCGCTGAGTGACTGCAGGCAAATGTCATATTTATTCTAGATTGTGGGAATGTTAACTTGCTCTAAGAGTGATTGGTTGGGGTTTAAAAACAGTGTATTAAGTTTGCAACTGTCCAGTTTACAGATATGAATCAGTTCAAGGGTGAACTGTAGAGCCTTCTGAGTCCTGTGGGCTGATAATCCCACCTCATGCATTCTAACCCTGGGGCTGTTGCAGTTAACAAAATAGAAAGACCAAATAATTTTAAGTAATGATTCGGGGAGGTAGAAAGAGGTAGGGAGATGAGGAAGACAGATGTTTCAGATCAACTAAGTTGATATTTTTTAAAAATACAGCCTTCTAACGCTTTAGATCAAGTTGACCAGTACTTGAACTCAAGATGCTAGAAGTACAGTTTATTATGGTTTGTTATTTCTGCAAGTAGTTAGCTCTCTCCCTTATCTTTGTATAAAGCTAAACAGTATTCAGTATCTCTAAATGAATGTTTTCATTTTTCCTCAAATAAACCAAATAATCATAATTTGAAAGCACATTCCAATTGTAAAAGTGATTTTTAAAAATCACAGTTTTTATTGCAAATATAGCATTAAACATTTACAATGGGTAGCAGTATCCCAACGCTAATAATAACAAATAATCACCAGGATAAAGCCCAATTTGGTCGTCTTCTTCTCCTAATTAACTGCACAGGAAGGCACAGATTAGCCATAATTATTACTGCCTAATTCAGGATATGTATCGCCCTGTCCTGTCGCTGATTTTCTTTCCTTGCAGAAATACCTGATTCTGCATATCTGAGCCAGAATAGGCAGCTTTGACTAATGTCTGGTGATGTGTTAGCAGATACATTTCTGTCTAGACAACAAATCAATATGGTGCCGTTTTTCCTCTTGCTTGTACATTCGTTTACTTGGCTTATTCTAAAGCCTTCCCTTACGGACGTTCAGCCTGCTCAGAAATAGCACACAGGCAAGGTTTCTGGCGAAAAAGCACAGACTTCTGTTTGTCAGATGAGGCAGTCTTTGAGGAATCAGACAAAATATATAAGTGAATGTTGATGGGGGAATGAAACTTCCTCTGCAGAATCTTAAAGCTTAAACATCTAGGACACCAGGATTGCCTTTAACCAGGTTTTGACTGGGGACTGCAGCCTAAATATGTACTGTTACTATTAGTCAAATGGTGTTCCTGAAATCTGGAAACTTGGTCAAAAAGCCCACCTAGGAAACAATGAAAAAGCTGAGCTGATCACCAGCATCAAGACTCTGACTTCTAAACTTGTTTAAAAAATAGTCTTGAGGGCGGCGCCTATGGCTCAGCAGGTGGGATGCTGGCCCCATATACCCAGGGTGGCAGGTTCAAACCCTGTGCGGCCAAACTGCAACAACATCCCCCCCCCAAAAAAAAGAAAGAAAAGAAATAGGCGGGCGTTGTGGCAGGCACCAGTAGTCCCAGCTACTGGGAGGCTGAGGCAAGAGAATCACTTGAGCCCAAGAGTTTGAGGTTGCTGTGAGCTGTGATGCCACGGCACTCTACCCAGGGTGATAAAGTAAGACTCTGTCTCTACAAAAAGAAAGAAAAATAGTCTTGACATCATCCTCCATAACTATCAAATGCCCAGTTTTGTATTTTGGTCAAAATTTTATAGAGTTTAAGGCAAGTCCCTTCATGGAACTATTTTGAAAGCCTTGAAAATGAAACAGATTTTATTGCTCTCTTTAGAGGGAGACTTTTTTGTTAAATGAATGTTATTGGTTGTTTTTAATATCAGGCAGCCAAATAAATATGACTCTTACGGCATATGCTTATATAATTTAAATCAAAATTAGAAGTGATATTTTTCCCTAGCTGAATTCTGACAGTTGAATTCTAAAGTTTTTGTGCCTGATGTTATACAGGATGTGAAATAAATGTTTTCTGTTCAGTTAATGTACTTATTAAATGTTATATAATACCAATTTGGAAGAGTGAAAATAAAAAAATACTATTTTTTATTTCAAATGCATATTTAGGAAACTTCATTATGTCTGTGTAAATAAACATACTAAATTGCATACTCCATAAAATACTTGCTTTTAAATAAATATTTAGTGATGGATACACCAAACGCCCTGAGCTCAGCACCATGCTGTATATCTAAGGAACAAAAATATACTTGTACCCCACAAATTTACACAAATAAAAAAATAAATATTGAATGGTTATGAGAATGATGATGAAGATTATAGTTAAAATATTCCAAGCAAAATTTGGTCACTTGAGTGCCAAGTCCAGAGTGATCACTGGGCAGGAGATATGAAACCAGGTCCAAAGAAGGACAAGGTGGCTCCAGAAATTAGTTTAAGATGCACTGAGCCTGTGTGTTGTGGCATGCTTCTGTGGGATGCCTTTGGAACAGAACCCAGCAGTTATTTATATGGGATTATGGAGGAATTCAAGTAGCTAGAATACTTAGTAATTTACATAAAAGGTGTCTGATGAATCTTTTGTTTTCAGAAGTAGCTAACAGTTGGTGTCTCTTTCTTCTTTTTCTTGTATGTGATTTTTTCCCCCCAACCTTCTAGCCCAATGGGAGTAGCCAAGGCAAGGTGCACAACCCGTTCCTCCCCACCCCAATGTTGCCACCGCCACCGCCGCCGCCGATGGCCAGGCCAGTTCCTCTGCCGGTGCCAGACACGAAACCTCCCACCACGTCAGCAGAAGGGGGTGCAGCCTCCCCCACCTCACCAAGTAAGTGTGGCTGGGGCAACACGCGGGCCACGTCCAGGACTATGATCCCGGGAGCGCACTCCTGAGCTTTGTCCCTCATCAGACAGGCTCTAGAGAGAAGTCTAGGTCACCAATGAGGGTCACAGCAGGAGTTCAGGAATCTACTCCTCAGCTTTGTCCCTCATTAGACAGGCTCTAGAGAGAAGTCCAGGTCCCCAGTGAGGGTCACAGCAGGAGTTCAGGAATCTACTCCTCAGCTTTGTCCCTCATCAGATAGGCTCTAGACCAGGGGTCCTCAAACTGCGGCCCGCGGGCCACGTGAGGCAGTGTGATTGTATTTGTTCCTGTTTTGTTTTTTTACTTCAAAATAAGATATGTGCAGTGTGCATAGGAATTTGTTCATAGTTGTTTTTTTTTTTTTTTAAACTATAGTCCAGCCCTCCAACGGTCTGAGGGACAGTGAATTGGCCCCCTATTTAAAAAGTTTGAGGACGCCTGCTCTAGAGAGAAGTATAGATCCCCAGCGAGGGTCGCAGCAGGAGTTTGCAGGGCTGAGGCCAGAATCTAAGTGAACACCACTCTGGGGTGTGGAAACAGCAAGTGAATAAGATGGGGTGACTATATGCCCAGGACTGAAGTCTAGACACAAGCTGTTACAGTTTGCATATTGTTTGAGTGGCTTGAATGCTGTCTCCAAGATCATCTAACAACATCTACTTGCATAAATTATGGTTAGCAAAAAGTTCCTCATTCTAGGCTCAGCACCCATAGCTCAGTGGTTAGGACACCAGCCACATACACTGGGGATGGTGGGTTCGAACCCAGCCTGGGCCTGCTAAACAACAATGACAACTACAACAAAATAACTAGGCATTGTGGTGGGCACCTATAGTCCCAGCTACTTGGGAGGCTGAGGCAAGAGAATCACTTAAGCCAAAGAGGTTACTATGAGCTGTGATGTCACAGCACTCTACTGAGGGTGACACAGTGAGACTCTGTCTCAAAAAAAAAGTTCCTCATTCTACTGGATAGCCCTGCCTTCTAGGAACTTGCAGTCCAAGAGAAATACACTTATGAGATATAAAAATTGTATATCTTACACATCAAATAAAAACAATATCTAGATGAAAGTATCGATTCAAAGGTGTGTGGTGTGTTGAACATTTGGCAAGAGTGAGAGCCTGGCAGGAGATCAGAGCCAGCAGCCCCTGGTGACTACATGTCTAGGCTTGGGGGGCAAGGATGGGGGAGGAAGAGAGAGGGTGAAATAGGATGAGAAGAGGAAATATGTCTTGGCTCTTCTCTCAACAGTCTGGGAACATTTGATCAGAGAATATAGGATTTCAAAACCTTTTTAGATGATAGGAATGATTACTTGAACTCAAGAAAGAACGATTCTCCAGATGTTTTAGAGGTGGCAAGGGGTTAGATAGAAATAGCTCGAACACACCAATGTGCCTTTTATTAGTGCCTGGAATCGTGAAAGGGTGACAGCTGGCATTCCCAGAGGATAGGTGGCCCAGCCTTGATAGATGAGGACAAGCTCCTTCTCTAAAGCTGCAGGAAAGCGTCAAAGTGTAGGAGTGGACAGGAGCTGCAGCTGTGAGCCTGCAAAGGGGTCTGGAGACTGGAGGAGTCTACCAAGGAACAGGTGTAACAGACAACCAGGAAAGAAGCGTTAAGGTCAAGAACTTGAACTGCAGGAGCTGAGTGCAGGGCAGCATGGGCAGGGCGGGGCTGGGAGGTCGCAGCCATGAGCTTTGGCACTGAGCCATGTCTGGATGAGTGAGTGAGGGAAAGTACCCAAAGGGGAAAACTGCATACCGCGTTCATGAAGTTGGTTCTGGTGAGACTAAACCCAGACTGGCCAGATTCCCTCCTGGGCACACAATCAGAATGAACTTCGGATCATCTAGTTTTCATGCGTTTTGGTAATACGTGCCAAAGTGAGCAGCGTTGTGTGTGGACTCCATGTCCACAGCAGAAAGACTGAGGCTCCAGGGGAAGTTTGGGGTAGACCTTCTCTCCGTTAGAAATGGTTGAATACCTTCAACAAAGGAAACCCTGGGTGTCCAACGACATGGGGAGCAAGTGGGCTGCACCTGCCGGGTCTTGGAGGCTCAGCCCAGAAAAACAGCTGCAGGGGAGCAGAGGCTTATGGGAGTGCCCTCCTTATTGAGTATTCACGTGACCTCTGTGAACAGGTCAGAGAATTAGCTGTCCGTAAACTTGACTGCGTCTGCTCCCTGAGGATGTCAGCTTACAGAGGGATGGCCCTGTGCTCAGTGTGCCTGTGGCCTCTGCAGACCGTCTCTCTGCTCCTCTCCCCTCCGTCTACACAGGGCATCGCCCAGGTCCTTCGAAACCTGTGTGTTGATTACCACGATTACCACCCGTTCTGCAGGGACACAGCCCCACATCCACTTCACAGTGAGACTTTCAGTAACAGGGCTGAGGCTCAGCTGAGGCCTACGGAAAGAGCAGCATGTGGCTAGTGAAGTCTAAAGGGTAAGGGTCTAACCAATGGTTCTCAACCCGTGGGTCGCGATCCACAGGAACCGTATTAAAGGCGCGTGGAGTTAGGAAGGTTGAGGATCACTGGTCTACACTCTCACCTTCCAGAGTACCGCTGGCTGGGTTTCTCTTTCCTCACCTGTGCAGAGTGGTGCATTGTCTGCATGGCAGGGCTGCACAAGATGGGCTCTAATCATGCAGCATTTTGTTACCTGCCAAAAGTCCTTCCTAGCGGGTGTGTTCGGGCCTGGGCAATGATGAGATACATGTACAGAACGCGAGGGACCGCTCACCCGCCAGATCAGGTTGATGCCTGTGGGCTCCCCTTGAACCAAATGCTTGCATAAGAAGCTACCTGTCATTTTCTCGTGCGGGGCAGCTTGTCAGCACCGTGGGAGGACTGGTAGAGGGAATTGTGGCAGGCCCAGCTCTGTGGTCACATGATAATTATAGCAGTGTTTAAGGTTTAGGGGGAAAGAGAATGTTAGGAGAGAGAGTCCCCAAATTTGGCATAGATAACTTGAATCCTGGGATTCTAAGTATGGAGACAGAACAAAGTGTTCTACTGACGGCACAGAAAGGTTTTACTGCTATGCATTTTAGCCTTGTCACTGGGCTTTTCCGGGGTGTGTGGAATTCCCAATACTGTGTTGTTACTCAGCCTTGTATTGTGTACCATTTTCTGCTTTGTTAGTAAGACAGGAGAGGCTGGGAGAGCGGTCATTCATAGCACAGGGGAAGACTTTCAAATTAAAAATCTCAAAGCCCACTGGTCTACATTGGTAGACAACCTACGGGCCCCCATCAAAAAAAAAAAAAAAAAAAAAAAAGAAAATAAAATAAAAGAAAATTTTCTCCCATGCCCTGATTTCTAAATTAACTGATAAATAAAATGCAAGAAAAAATCTGGTGGAAGACCACCTTTGCTGTGAGAGAATTTAGTTTGCAACTGTGGAGCAGCATGCTTCCCAATACTGAACTCCCCATCACAGCTCCCAGGTCCTGGCGGTGCTGGACCTCTGTGGGCCTTTCCACGTAAGTTCTGCTGTCACCTGTCAGGTGGATGGCACAGCCGTGCAGATGGCTGTGTGCTCCCACCAGCACCTGAAAGGAAGAGGTGAGGAGGGGGCACAAGGAAACGTGTCTGGTCCCTCCATTTAAGCCCAACAGCCTAAGGGTGAGGAATGAGGGGTGAAGACAAGGCAAGAAGTACCAGAAGCGAGGCGGCCTCCCTTCCCTCACCTTCGACTTTATTGAGGCGGCCTCCCTGCCTCCCTCACCTTTGTCTTTTATCGAGGCGGCCTCCCTTCCTCCCTCACCTTCGACTTTATCGAGGCGGCCTCCCTTCCTCCCTCACTTTTGTCTTTATCGAGGCGGCCTCCCTTCCTCCCTCACCTTTGTCTTTATTGAGGCAGCCTCCCTTCCTCCCTCACCTTTGTCTTTATTGAGGCGGCCTCCCTTCCTCCCTCACCTTCGGCTTTATCGAGGCGGCCTCCCTTCCCTCACCTTTGTCTTTATCGAGGTGGCCTCCCTTCCCTCACCCTCGTCTTTATCGAGGCGGCCTCCCTTCCTCCCTCACCTTCGACTTTATCGAGGCGGCCTCCCTTCCCTCACCTTCGACTTTATTGAGGCGGCCTCCCCTCCTCCCTCACTTTTATCTTTATCGAGGCGGCCTCCCTTCCTCCCTCACCTTTGTCTTTATCGAGGCGGCCTCCCTTCCTCCCTCACCTTCGACTTTATCGAGGCGGCCTCCCTTCCCTCACCTTCGACTTTATTGAGGCGGCCTCCCTTCCTCCCTCACCTTCGACTTTATCGAGGCAGCCTCCCTTCCCTCACCTTCGACTTTATCGAGGTGGCCTCCCTTCCCTCACCTTCGACTTTATTGAGGCGGCCTCCCTTCCTCCCTCACCTTCGACTTTATCGAGGTGGCCTCCCTTCCCTCACCTTCGTCTTTATCGAGGCGGCCTCCCTTCCCTCACCCTCATCTTTATCGAGGCGGCCTCCCTTCCCTCACCTTCGACTTTATTGAGGCGGCCTCCCCTCCTCCCTCACTTTTATCTTTATCGAGGCGGCCTCCCTTCCTCCCTCACCTTTGTCTTTATC
>CAUYPK010140577.1:0-23486 GCA_963574355.1 Loris lydekkerianus | reverse complement strand
CAACCTAAGACAGGGACCAAACCATTGATGTTTGTATCCCCATGACGGGTAAGACTGAAACTGCAAGAGCAGGCAACCTAAGACAGGGGCTATGTTTATCCGTCATACAAAAAACAAAAGAGGGAATTGTTGGGCCCTGCCATGTGCCTGAGGCCTAGTGCAACTTCCTGAGCCTGACTAGAAGTAGATCCATCGAGCTACTTCCACGTAGCAACGACTCAGCAAGGCCCGGCCTGAAAATGCCTCTACCTAGATACAGCCAATGTGGTACCATGCCACTGGCCTGACCCTGTCACGCACCTCTTCCCCTGCCTTCTTTCCCTGCCCCTTCTCCACAATAAAAAAAAAAATTAATTAATTAATTAAAAAAAAAAATTCTAAGTGTGGCATCTTCTGCTTCCAAATTCCTGGTATCACAGCTTCAGATCTAGGGTCTGCTGGCTGGGCCCTTGTTCTGGTAAAATAGGAGACGATGTCTCCACACACACACATATACACACAAACCAGGTGTGTTAGCACAGCATCATATGTTTCATGATGCTTTTGGTCTGATCAGCAGATCACCCAAACCAGTGTTGATGAGAAGACTTCATGAACTTTTTTTAAAAAAGCAGCTATATTACATTTATGCCTTGATTTTTATTTCAAGGTCTGAAAAAAATCAGATTTTTTTAACCTTGACTATTGTAAAAGTAAGCTTTATTTATAATTATACATAAACAGTTGATCTTTAATCTTTTATCTTATCAGTGCTTGGCACTGATTGCTAAAGACTTCTCTGATTCTAAGGAGTGTGGTTGAATCCCTGCAGGCTGCCAGCCCTGGGGCACGGACGGTAAAGTGTCAAAGGGGAGACAGACAAGGAAGCTTGCAAGTCACAGAGCACCGTGACACTAGGACTGGACACTGCCAAACATTCACAAGTCACGTGGAGGAACTAACCATCCTGTGGGGGAGGGGAGCTGGAGATTGCTATTTCGCTGGGCTTCAAGAGTTAGAAGAAGCCTTTTTAGGTCCTGAAGCTGCTGTTTTCCTTGTTTTATATTATTTCCAAGTCTCATGAATACACTATGTTGCCCAACGAGGGAATGGCTAAAAACCATTTGGCCTATAGGACATGGCTTCCTTTAGTATATTGTCCACGATGCAGTCAGAGTAATCCTTTACAGTTACAAACAAGATTACATCATGCCTCAGCTCAAATCCCTCTGATACCTTCCCATCTAGTTAAGAGTAAAATTTAAAGCGCATCCACCAGCTGAGAAACCCATCCTCCTCCCTACCCCATCCCATCTCCTCCCTCTTTCCCTCTCCCTCTCCCTCCCTGTATCCCAGTCATCAGCCCAGCCAGGCTCCTGCCTCCAGGCTGCCACACTTAACTGCTGCCCCTGCCTGAGCTCTTCCCCAACTTGGAGGCGCAGGTCCACAGGACACCCTTTCTCCTGCCATCACATTCTATCCTTCCAGACTGCGTTACTTTCCTTTACGACACCGCCCGTCATCTGATGGAGAATGAATGGGTTCGCAAGTGTTTCTTATTTTCTACCTGCCCTGGGGCCTTTTAGGAACAATGGAACTCCCATGAGAGTGGGTGCCCACGGGTTTTATTCTCTGCTTTATGTCTGTTGTTTAGAGGAGCGTCTGGCATAGTGTGGCTGCTCAGCGGACATCTGTTGAAAGAATGCCATAATAGAGCAGCCACCCTCAACCTTTTTGGCACCAGGGCTCAGTTTCATGGAAAATGATTTTTCTACGGGTTGGGGGGTGGAGGATGGTTTTGATCTGAGTCTGAAAGCAATTGGTTTACTATGGTCCCTGCACAGTCAGATGGCTCTGCTAATGATAATCTGTGTTTGTAGCCGCTCCCCCCAGCCCTAGTATCCCTACTCCGTGTCACCTCAGATCATCAGGTATTAAATTCTCATAAGGAGTGGGCAACCTAGATCCCTCCCACCTGCAGTATATAGTAGGGTTCATAGTCCAATAGAATCTAATGCTGTTGCTGATGTGACAGGAGGTGGAGCTCGGGCGATGATAAGAATGGTGGGGAGTGGTTATAAACACAGAGGAAGCTTCACATGACCCCAACCTCCTGATGTGCAGCCCAGTTCCTACAGGCCACCGAGCAAGACCCCTCTACAGCCTGGAGGTTGGGGACCACCGTGATAGAGAAGGCAGCTGGAGCATTTCTTCATTAACTCAGGCTGCACGTCTGCTTTGCAGCACAACCAGTAAGATTCCAGTTACTTCCTTCAAGAAAGAGAGATCACCAAGATGGTGGTGCTTCCCCGGCCCCAGTCAGGACTTAGATTCACTACTAGGCCAAAAGAGATCAGGAAATACAGACATCAAAGCAGGAATTCCCTCTAAACATACTTTTTACTGTCAACCAAAAGTACTTGTATGTTTATTTCTGTGTATAAAAATTCAATCTCACCAATTTTCTCACTCCCTACTTTGGTTATTGAGATCATTTTCCCTGAAAAGTTCGTTTGTACAAGAGGTAGCATGCGCCAATGCTCTTTTGGTTTCTTTCCTTTCATGAAAACCCATTTTCATTGTAACACAGCAATGCCCAGTGACACTTGCCATGATAGTATTTTTAGTATCAAGTTTCCCTTTATCTCACGCAATTTCCTGTTACCCATCAGTACCATTATTTGACTGATCGAATACAAGGTGTGGTAAACATTAGCTGGTTAAGGAAATTGGCTTTTCATTTCTCCTTTTAAGTGTCTGTTTTTGTGTGTGGTTGGAAGAAGAAATTCTTGGCTGCAGAGATTTGAAAACCATAGTGGAGGGGAATACATTCAACCCAGTTTGGCCTGTTTCTGCTTCTGTGCATTGAGCATTAAATAGAAGTGATACGAAGAGACAGAAGAGAAGAGAAAATGAGGCTCTGTATTGGGAAATATCTGCTGGTGCGCCCTGGCAGAGTGTGACCGCTGATCTCCAGTGAGCCAGTGAAAACCTCATCACTGGGGTTATGTGCAGCCAGACTGGTCCAGACACTGAGATTTCACTGCAGGGAGTGATCCTGTCTGCATCCCTTAAGACGTAGGGACGTGAGAGGAGGAGGATGGCATAGGCTGTCCCTTTTATGCAATGGGTATTGATTAATGGCAACACAGTACCAGGAGCCATTCCAATCCTTAATAAAGGGCGACACAATAGCAGTGCCAGGAATCAGTTGACAATTTGGGAGCCCAAGGTAAAGTGCTTTAGTTGAAGGCTTCCTCCGGCCCTCTCCTTCAGATGCTGGCATAATGCACAGTGTTTCCTTGGTGGCCCGCTGACTGCCTTTGGAACAGTTTTTACTATAAGCAGTAAATCAGGGAGTCTGTCTCTCTCAGAGCTGGCTGAGCACACCCAGCCTCATGTGCTCCTCCTCCTTTGACATTTCCCTTACGTCAGCAGATAAGAAAATTGTGTCCTTAGTGAGAGCGTACAGAATGAAGGGGGTAAGATATCCCAGCACCATCAAAGTTTGGATAACTTTCAAGACAGCGAAATATAATGAGTAGTCACTGCAGGGTCACTTCTGGATTTTCCATCTTTCTTCCCACTTGCTGAATCCCTTCCAAAGAGGGTAGCATGCTTAAGTCCTCCCAGATCCAAAGAAGGAGGCCTTGGTGTGTGCCACACCTTCTGGGGGCAAGACATGATTGCAAGAGGGACTTTACCTAACAAATGCAACTAGTGTAACCTGGCTTATTGTACCCTTAATGAATCCCCAACAACAACAACAAAAAAAAGATTTCTATTTAGGGCAGCGCCCGTAACTCAGTGGGCAGCTGTGCCGGCCACATACACCAAGACTGGCAGGTTCGAACCCAGCCCGGGCCTGCTAAAACAACAATGACAACTGCAACAACATCAACAAAAAAATAGCAGGGCATTGTGGTGGGTGCCTGTAGCCCCAGCTTCTTGGGAGGCTGAGGAAAGAGAATCACTTAAGCCCTAGAGTTTGAGGTCACTGTGAGCTGTGACGTCACAGCACTCTACACAGGGCGACAGCTTGAGACCCTGTCCCCCCCCCAAAAGATTTCTATTTAGAATGAAGCCCAATGGCATTATTCTCTTCCCTTAATACACAACACCATCTATTCAGAAAAACTGATTATATTATAATGCAAATGTTTTCTACAAGCCAGACTTACCCTCCGTTCACATCTTTCAATGAATTTCTGCTTGAAGATTGATTTTTTTACAGCCTACAGGATCGTACATTGGTATCTGATTTTTCTCACACTACTCAAGAAGTTAAGAATTTTGAATTTCAATTGGGTTTGGGTGATTTTTTTTTCCCCCTGGATTTAAGTTTCTCAAGGAGCAGCAAGATAATTTAAAAATAGCCAAGAAATATCCTTCACTTGAGGAAAGAGTGGAGAAAAGGGTCTAGTTATTTTCAGTAGGACATCCTCTTTTAAAAGTGCAGCTAAAATGATAATAAATGCAAAGACCCCATCAATTCTATAAATGTGTAGAGAGTGTCCGTATAGAAAAGGCTATACTTGCATAAGAACATATGGAAAGTAAACACAATTTGATCTTTAGATTGTAGAGTAGTTGGCAGTGTGGGAAATTCAAGAAATCTGAGTTCTTTTGGAACATGGAAGTTAAGTTGAAGATCACAAGAAACGGAGTGATTTTTTCTTTCTGGCACCATTTTCAGAATCCATATTCAGAATTCAACCAAATTATGCTCAGGACTTAAAATTATAGCTCCACGATCTATTTAAGAAAATGAGAAGTTCAGCCAGAAGAGAAAGGATGGTTTTACTTAACATATCCTTAGCTGCTTGCACAGCTAAATTTTTCTTTTCTTCTTACAAGAAAAAAAAAAAAAAAAAAAAATCCTAAACTCTGAGTTCTATTCAATGAAAATCAGATTATTTGCACAAGTATTTAGATTGGCATTTATATCCCAGCAAATGATCTAAATGCACGTGTTTTTTTAAACCTGTGGGATTACAAAATGAAGATGCTTTCTGGGAAACTAGGAGGCTTTTTTTTTTTTTCTTTTTAATTTAAGTGGTGCCATTTCATTTCATTTTACATTCAGTGACAAATGGAGCCCATATATTCTCCTAATGGCCTGTTCCAAGATTTTGCACAGGGCTGAGGCTGGTGAAGGCTGTGACCAGACCGGGGATGGGATTCTGCAGGGAATCACACACCATCTCTCTACCCGGGGGCACTTTCTCCAGTTTGCCTTTTCTTTTTTTTCCCTGCCTGCTCAGAGCTGTGCAACAGCGTAATGAGAAGCAGAGGGCCTCCTTGGAATAATGTCACATGGAATTCCTAATTTAATAAGGCCTCTAGTTTCCTCCAAACATGATTAAGCATTTGGTGACATTTGCACAATCAGTCTGAAAGTAACTGGATGTGCTTGGGAGCCTTTTCTTCGTGGGCCAACCTATCCTGCCCTTTGCACATTTTCTTTCCTTACTGTGTGTAGGAACGTTTGGCCACCCAGCAAACTACACATCACTTGTGGGAGGGCAGCCTGCAGCAATTTTTTATTTTTAAATGAAGTTGCCACTTGACATACCGATTGTAAATTTTCCGTAATCATATCGTCACAGTGACAGGCCCATGTTTCATAATTTGTCTGGTCCATTCACCGTCCGTACGCAACTCTCAGCAGACTGTCTGGAGGACTTCCTGCCAGTTCTCCAGGCTGAGCTCGTGCTGAAGACCACTCAGACCTGCAGCCAGCCTGCAGACTGGGTTACCTGCTTGCAGGAATAAGGCACCTTGGAGGTTTCTCTCTCTCTCTCTTTTTTTTTTTTTTTTTTGAGACAGAGTCTCAATGTGTTCACCCTGGATAGAGTGCTGTAACATCATAGCTCATAGCAACCCCAAATGCTTGTGCTCAAGTGATCCTCTTCCCTCAGCCTCCTGAGTAGCTGGGATTACAGGTGCTCATCACGATGCCCAGTTTAGTTTTTCTATTTTTAGTAGAGACAGGATCACACTCTTGCTCAGGCTGGTCTCAAATTCCTAAGCTCAAGCAATTTACTCACCTTGGCCTCCCAGAGTGCTGGGGTTACAGGTATGAGCCACTGTACCTGACCCAACTTGGAGGTTTCAATGGCAAATTCTAGTGGGGAAGCAGTGTTGTCACTTCTGGAGTGACAACCAATTTATGAACATGAGAAAGGACATCACCTCTGGAAGGAGAACCCAGAACAACTGGCTGAACTCCAGGGATATAGCCTTATTTTTCCACCTGAAATAATAGAGGGGGTAAGGAGGAAATACTCACTCCCTGGGGCTGGAGCTTACCTTCTAATGTAAGTTCTAAGCCAGTCCCAAGTGGGAACTTTGGCAAAATATTTTAGTATTTGAATTCTCAGCAGGTGACATGGCAGTAAAGTATGTGGCAAGGACCAGGGTCTGGGGTCAGATTCTGTGGGTTTGGTTCTTGGCTGTGTTACTTAGTGGTTCTGTGATGGGGGCAAATGAAGTCAAACTTCCTGTGCTGGTTTGCAAACTTTTTTTTTTTTTTGGGGGGGGGGGGGGACAGTCTCACTCTGTCGCCCTGGGTAGACTACTGTGGCATTCTAACTCTCAGCAACCTTAAACTCTTGGGCTTACGTTATCCTCTTGCCTCAGCCTACCAAGTAGCCAAGACTATAGGAGCCACAACGCCCAGCTAATTTTTTCTATTTGTAGTAGAGACAGAGGTCTTGTTCTTGCTCAGGCTGATCTCAAACTCCTGAATTCAAGCAATCCACCCGCCTTGCCCTCCCAGAGTGCTAGGATTGCAGGTGTGAGCCACCACACCTGGCCTGTTTGCTAATCTATTAAATGATAATAACCATCTCTCTCATGGGGGTGTTGGGAGGATTAAATGAGATGTTTTAGGAAAATCACACAGAAAAGAACCTCGTACATAACAGGCATGCAAATGTTAGCTATAACAACTGTAATTATTACCATTCAGTGCTGGGACATATAGTGAGAATTAATCAATTTCCTAAGGAAAATACGGTGAATTTCCAGAAAGAAGGGATGTCCGATGATAACACAGTATTTTAAATTTTGTAAGAAGACAGAGATGATGTCATCAGCGCCCAGAACTACACGTTTGTGGTGTGTTTAGGGCTGAAAATTCCAGGGGCGAGGGCAGGTAGGTGCAGCGCTGAACTAGACTTCGCCTCTGTTACCCTCTATGTTTTAGCTTCCACTGAAGGCAGCTCCCTGGATTTGGTGGTGTGTGTGTGTGGCTGTGGCTCAGAACAGTAATAAAGAGGTGACGAGTGATAGGAGCGGACTCTTGCTACTATCTGACTTCTCAGTTAAGTTCTGATAATACTGCTGCTCTACGCTAGATAAGCCACGGGGCCTACTTTTCCTATGTGAGCCCTCCAAGGACTCGGAAGGGAAGTGTCAGCTCTGCAGGCTCCTTGATGGCCTCAGAGGCTCGGTGACACAGCCTGGGGATTGCTTTTGAATGAGGCATGGTTTGTCCCTATGGTGCATCGAAGACAATTCTCTCTAATCTACTGTAAAATCCAGTCCCACACAAAGAGCATCCCTGCCAGACATCTCTAAGGGACTGGAGAGAAAGAGGCAGATACAGAGATTTTGGCTTCAGGGGAATATGTTGTTTAAGGGAAAGAAGACTTAAAGGGAATATAACTGTGCAGAATCAAGAGTTAAAAGGTAAAATGTCCTTAAATTGCCTTACAGTCCCAGAGCCATAGTTCTTAAATCAGCGACTCTCACACTGGTGTGCCTCAAACATTTTTCAAAGATCATTAATTAAATTATTTTCAAAAGAAGTTCAAAGCATAGTAACTATATTCTTATTTTTTTTTACTCATTTTTTTTTAGATCAACATAATTTAAGGGTGCGTGGAAGTTTAACTATAGATTCAAGTGTGCTGTGAGATTTAAAAAAAGGTTGAAAAATAGTGTCTTAAATTAAACTGTTCTATGGAAAAGTCTCTAAAATTTTAACTTTAGATCCAAGGCATGATGGAGATATGTCAAGTTTGGCAAGAGAGGAAGTTATAGAGAATTCAGTCCCCTAACACACTGCTGGGAGATGAAGTGCACTTTCAAGAGCCTCTATGAGTTGCCCAAAGCCCCAGAGCTGAATCAAGGCCAAGGCAGAGTGAGAACCCAGACCATCTGACTCTGGATGTGTTGTGGCCCCTCCACCTACAGACTCACAGCCTGTGAGAGCTTTGGTCCCAGGACAGACAAAATCCAGTCTCCCTGTACCACCTGAGTACCAATGACCCTGGCTTCTGATGAGTTACTCTCCATCCTGCATGTGTAAGAGTCAAGACGCATGGATGTGGAGAGAGAGGAACACTTTCACCCTGTTGGTGGGACTGCAAACTAATACAGCCTCTTTGGAAAGAAGTATGGAGAATCTTCAAAGAACTCAAATTAGACCTCCCATTTGACCCCACAAGCCCCCTACTAGGCATCTACCTATGAGAAAAAAAAAATCATTCTATCATAAGGACATTTGCACTGGATTGCTTATCGAAGCTCAATTTACAATCTCCAGGACGTGAAAACAACCTAAATGCCCATCAACTAAGGAAGGATTAACAGACTGTGGTACGTGCACACCATGGAATACTATTCAGCCCTAAAAATGAGGGTGACTCACATCTTTTGTACTATCCTGCACAGAGTTGAAACACATTCTTCTTAGTAAAGTATCACAAGAATGGAAAAGCAAATATCCAATGTGCTCAATACTATTTTGGAGCCAGTAGACCATCTGATGCATGCCCATATAGGTGAAAAAGTCATTTCAATTCAAGTTGGGGGGGGGGTAACAAAGGCAGGGGAGGGGAGAGGGTTGGGGTACTCTCACTGAATGGGCACAGGGTGGGGGAGTTTGGCATGCCTTTTGTGTGCGGTAACCACAAGAGGGACTGCATGTAACAAAATCAAATATGTTGCCTTGGTTATTTGTACCCTCACATTAACCTGAAATAAATTTACTTTTTGGGGAAAAAAAAAAAAAAAAAGGTAAATTAATGTGGTCTAAAAAAAATGACTGTCAAATGGTATATAAAACCAGTGTCTGGTGCCCCATGATTGCATTAATGTACACAGCTATGATTTAATGATAAATAATTTAAAAAATGATATCACCGTGTCACTCCCACATGTAGGTTGAATGCTCCTTCCTTTTGTGGCTAAAGCTCCATCACATCTCAGATAACTGCACTGTTTTACATGGGGTACAGTTGCCTCTTCTTGAGGGAGTGTTTTTTTAAGGCAGTCAAATAGGAACATAAAGACGCACAATCAAGAAATAATAAGGCAAATGGCCTCTTTAATTTCTACAGAATTGCAGAGTGGTCTTGGGGTCTTGCCCAGGCTGATCTCAAACTCCTGCCTTCAACGATTCCACCACTTTGGCCTCCCCAAAGTGCTGGGATTACAGACCCAGATGTTTTTTAAAGTCAGATTAACCTGCATGTAAAAATTTCTCTTTCAGATTTTCATCATAAAGAGCAGTTTTGTTATTTTTGTTGCTGTTTTAGATAATCAAGGCCGAGGCATGATGTCCCCCTCCCGTGTCTCTTCCCTCAGGGCCCTGGAGGCACAGACAGAAAGGAGGCTGTGTCCCCAAGGAGGGCAAAAGACAAACTGGCCAGGAAGGGGGAGGCAGGTGGTGAAATAGACAGAGAGAAAAAGCTTATTTCTATGCACCATCAGGGAAATTGAACTCTGGGCAAATTACAGAAACATCACCCACATAACAGTGTGAGGAAATACAGACTCCTTGACAGCTCTCTGAGTATTATTTAGAAAACAGCAGCAGCCAGGATCCACCCAGGTTGCGAAGGAACATTAAAAAACTGTTAAGAATGAAGACCTAAAAGCCAAGATCAAAAAAAGCAGTGTAGAACTTGGCATGCACCTCTACGCACGGTGAATTAAATTTTCACACACACACAAAAAATTGACCATGACAGCATTAAGGACGGGGTACAATAACAAAGGGTCTAAGAAAGGGCTGGAATGTGCTTTATTTTTAGGGACAGATAATCTTAGTTATTATCACACCTGAATTGATTGACTGCTAGAACAAGGAACAACAGATTCCAGTAAGGTGCAGACAGTCTAGCTTCTGATCAGGCCAGTGGAACGGAGAGAACTATTCTTTTCAGCATGTGGACATCAGAATTTGGAGAAAAGTCTGAACTCTTTCCTTCCACAAATACCTTGGAATCTACTTTAATCATGGGATTCTCAGATTATATTAATTTTATACCTGGAAAAACAGGGTCTAAAAGTGTCCTACCTATCAATTTTTAAAAGTTTTGTAAATATTTGAGACTTCAGCTGTCCTTTCATGGTTATCAAGGAAAGGACAATCCCACTTAAATCTGTATTGACAAAGATAGAGGTTCTTTAGTGCTTATGCTTTTTTTTTTTTTTTTTTTTTTTGAGACAGAGTCTGACTATGTTGTCCTCAGTAGAGTACGGTGCTGTCACAGCTCACAGCAACCTCAAACTCTCGGGCTTAAACTTAAACTCTTGCCTCAGCCTCCTAGGTAGCTGAGATTACAGGTGCCTGCTGCAACGCCCGGCTATTTTTTGTTGCAGTTGTTATTGTTGATTAGCTGGCCCAGGCTGGATTTGAACCTGTCAGCCTCGGTGCATGTGGCTGGCACCATAACCACTGTACTACGGGTGCCGAGCCTGCCTAAGCTTTTTAAATCTACACTTGCAGCAATAAAATGGCTTGTCCCTTTGCTGTCCATTTCTTGTAGAACATTTTTACATATATAGTATTATGTTAGAATTCTACATCATTATTTTTTGTTCCAGACAAACTAGAAATGGAATGCATAATAATTCCCCTATAGAAAATACAGAATCAGGTTGCAAAAAGAATCATGTGTCTCAGTCCCTTTGTGCTGCTATAACAAAATACCACAGACTAGGTGATTTATAAACAACAGAAATGTATTCCTCATGGTTCTGGGGGCTGGGAAGTCCAAGGGGAGCAGCCCATCGACTATGATATCTGGCAAGGGCTCTGTGCTTCTCAGATGGTGCTTCCTTGCTATATTCTCATCCATCAGAGGGGCTGGGCAGCTCTCGGGGGCCTCTTTACAAGGGAACTGATCTCATTCAGGATGGTGGAATCCCAGTCATGAATTTTGAGAACACAAACAGACTGTAACACCAGGTGAATGCAAGGCTAAGGCAGCAGCTTTCTTTTCAAAGTGATACCAAATGATCTACGATTTTCAAGGAAACCCAGGACAATCCAGACGCTGCACACAATGTGCTAGGTAAGAATGTTATTGTATATGGTGCACCTTGTTTTCCAGAAAACGGGGAAAGACAAGTTTGCCATCTCTGATGTTTACTTTTCTGTGGCGAGGTGAATGAAGTAAGGCTGGGTAAGCAGGGAACGGCCTCTGGGAGCTGTTTTCTGAGCACCTACCACGTCCCAGGGCTGCAACACGTTCTTCCTACTGGAGGTCATGTTGGACTCTCAGCCATGTCCACTTAGCAACTGCCACCCTCCTTCCCACAGACAAGAAACTGAGGCTCAGAAAGCTATATAAATCACCTAAAGGGCACACAGTCTGTAAGCAGAAAAGCCAAGATGTGAATCCCAGTCTGTCTCACCCTAGAATCTCTATATGCTTCACCACAGCAGCTTGCCCCAACCGGAGTGTTTCTCTCCTCTGCGCCCTTTCAGCTGCCATGGTGGTAGATTTGTGTATATAAAAGAAAGTGTGTTTGCATAACAAGTATTTCTTTAGTTTCCCCTTTGCCAAACCACTGAGTCAGACAGTAACTCAGTTACATTGAGCAAGAGAGAAGATCTTCTATTGTTTAAGATAAAAGAAAGTAGATGTAATCCCTACCCCATAGGTGCTTGTACACAAATGACTCTAAGAAAGATGTATACAATCCAGGAAGGCTTCCTGGAAGGGGCAGCATATGACCTTAGGGTAAATAAAGAGCTTCAGCAGAACTTGTTTCATGCAGGACAGCAGTCATCATTCTAAATCCCCCAGGGATGGTGGTGTGGCAAGAATGGCCTGGAGCCACAGTCTGAGGACCACAATTCTGCCAGCAAACTGGACTCCTTGGCCTGGTCTCCAATTCACTTAGGGAAGACTGAGATGAATGGCTCTCTGCTATAGAAGGAATACTACTTTCCCCAAATTCCTATGTCAGAATCCTCACCCCCAAAGAGATGGCACTAGCAGAGGGGTCCTCTGGGAAGGACATAGGTCATGAAGGTGGAGACTTGTGAATGACTTTAGTGTCCTCATGAACTCTAGAGAGCCCCTCGCCCCTTCTACCACATGAGGGTGCAGCCAGAAGACAGGAAGTGAGCCCCAACCAGACTAAATCTACCGGCATCTTGATCTTGGAGGTGGCAGCCTCCAGAGCTGTGAAAAATACATTTCTGTGGTTTAAAAGCCAGCCAGCCCTGGGAATTCTGTCATCACAGCCCGATGGACTAAGGCTTTCCTCTTCACAAATGAGCTGGGAGCAAGGGTGCTTGGGCTGCTTGGTGCTCCGGGGAGCTAAGAGTCGATGTTCTATGTTGACTTAAAACAACCCCCTGTCACAGTTTACTGCACTGTCATCATGGACACAGCACACTCACATTAACTGAGCTTCTCCCCTTAAAGTTAAATGAGCTGTTTAGATGTTTCTTTGTGCTGTATCTGATTCACTTAACAGACATTGCTGAGGTCTCTGCAGCTGGTGACCGGGCAGCCACTGGCTGAACTTCTGGCTGTGCTAGCGGGAGCAGCCTGAGGTCCTAAGCAAGATGGAATCATCCCTGACAGCAAACAGCAGGTAGCAAATGCTCTCCAGGGGTGACATTTCTGAAAACCTATTGTTGGGTAACTGCCTTTATCCCTGGAAGGCATCCCAAGCTTGCAGTCCCCAGAAGCTACGCATCCTTGCAGAGAGAAAAGAATTCATTTGATAACAGCAAACTTCAGGTGGGTTGAGAAGGGGTTGTCCTCTGGTTACAGAGGTGCTTCTGCAAGATCTGAAATGACTATTCCTGTGGAGAACATCCTCAGTGAAGCAGAAACGGATGAGACGAAACAATAGCTACCTAGTTAACAGGTGGACCAAGAACAACTTCAGATGTAAGTGCAGATAGCTAAGAACTCCTTCATCTGTGAAAGTCAAAGCCAAGTACAACCCCCATCCCAGCCCAACGCCTGGGCCTTTGCAGGTTCTACTTGTATTCAGGGTGTTGTCTCTTTGAATGTGACCACCAGTAAAAACGGGTGCCTTTTCGATTCAGGCCTGCCTCAAATCGAGTAGGAAATCTTCAGCTCTTACACGCTCAGGCTGCATTTTGATTAACCATGGAGTGATATTCATTATCCTCTATGAGTGAGCACCCCGAGGCCTTCTAGGATCGGCGCTCATCAATGAATATTTATGATGAAGATTAATAAAACAGAAATGAAAAAAGGGACTTAAAATTTAAAAAGCCCTTCAATCTGTAAATCCATTTCCAGTGAAAAGGCTGGAAGAACCATTGGTACCGCGGGTGAATGAAACATTTATCAGTAGGCAAATCCCTCCTTATAATCGTTCTATTGTGTTATCAATGACCCACTAATCTCCCAGATTCATTCTCCACTATTTCTTATTTTTTCCCCCTATGCCTAGTTCTTCAGTTAAAGAAGGAACAAAAATAATTTCTTATGAAATAATTTACTTTTCCTTTGTATTCTAATGTGCTCACATGCTTTTCTATGTATTCTTTTTGTGAAATACAGAAGAAACCAAAAAAATCTAAGGATTTAAACAGAGTTCTATTCAATTTATTTGCCCCTAAACCACCCACTACAGATAATCTACTAATTTTTAAAGATGGTCAAAGACTGAACATATTTTACCATTAACCCTCTTCATAATATTAGAAAAGTTTTTCTTGTGTTCGGAATTTACCCCTTTGGGCTCTGTTTTTTATAAAATTTCAACAGAGCCTGATAACATATATTTATCTAACATACATGTTAAGTTGTGACAAAGCTTTGTGCTGGGCACAGAAGGGTTAATGGTGGTTCTCAACCAGGGGTGATTTTGCACCCTGCTCTCTGCAACCCACGAGGGGGACATTAGGTAACATCTGTAGATGTGTTTGATTGGCACAACCTGGAGGAGGGGTGTACAGCTGTCATCAGTAGCTAGAGGGCCAGGATGCTAATCATTCTACAATGTCCAGAGGAGCACCTTTTCAAAAAAGAATTACTGGGCCGCAAATGTGAACAGTACCGACTGTTGCGAAACTCTGGGGTAGGAGGAAGTAGCCCCCGCGGGGGAAGGTGAGATCACTGAAACAGCTGTGGGGAATTCAACTGCCGGTACCAATGGTGTGGTTCAAATCGTTCAGCTTCTCCTGGGATTAATCACTGCAGGGTGAGATTAGGGAGAGGCGCCAACCTGGAGATGATTTGAGGTTTTGAAAATTGTTAACCACATGACTTCAATTATATTTTGGATCTACCTCTTATTTTATCGTGAGATTACCGACCCAATTTGCTTCTATGTTTTTCGTAAGGTAAAAAGCTGTCATGCATTACGTGGGAGTTCTAATTTTTCAGGAAACATTTTAGCCTGGCCAGCTTAACTGTCACCCCCTTGACATGCCTCCCTGGCATAATGAGTGGATTTATTTGTAATACACATTTTTGGCCGGTCAGTTCCTGGCTCTGACTTTCACTCTGTAGAAACTGCCACATGTTGGAGGCTTGTACTTTTCTCAACATGAATGTGAGAGGTTGAATTTTTTTCCCCTCCAGAAAAATCTCCGTATGTCAAAGGTCAGTAATAGAAAAGTATTCTTAATACAACAGCAGGCCCGACTAAATACAGAATGGAACAAAAGTCTGGAATTACTTTTCAAAGCCAACAATAACAAGAAACAACATCGGTGCTGCCCCATAGTAACTCTCCTCTCCGACAACTTCTGGACGTGACATGTTTCTTTTCCACAGGATGGTCACAAGGGAGTCAGGATCTCTACTCTGTAAAGTCAGATTTCCCGTTCCAGGAGCAAAATGATTTCCCCATCTCATCACCTTAGCTGGAAGACAAAGCTTACTGTCCTGGTAGTTGAAGTACTTTCTAAACTGTGAGGGATACACGTGCACAAGGCAGATTAAAGTATTAGTTCTAATTGTTTGGCCAAGCACACAGTGCTGCTCTTTGGTTGAAATAAATAAGAGAAAACACCTTAATACGCACTGAAGTCTTCTCTGCCATGAGTCACTTGGCCCTAAGAGTTAGGGCGTGAGAAGCATTACTGTGGCCCACGTGTGTGGTGGAAATGGAAGGAGTTTGTGCCACGTTCTTGCTTCCCGGGGGGTCTGATAATGCTTCACTCAGAGCAGCACCAACTACAGCCACGGTCATGGGTTGATTCTACCCAGGGGAAACCAGCTTCTTCAAGTCCTATGGCCAAAGCCCTTTCCCCCTCACATTCCCCAGCTGGATAGGGTCTTACCCTGTCACCTAGGCTGGAGTGCGGTGGCCTGATCATAGCTCAAGTAATCTGTCCACTTCAGCCTTCCAAGTAGCTGGGATAACAGGCACGTACTACCATGCTTGGCTAATTTTTCCTAGTTAGATCTGGAACTAGACAAGATTGCCCATTGTCACCACTTCTGTTGAACATAGTGCTGGAAGCCCCAGCCGGAGCAATCAGACAAGAGAAGGAAATCAAAGGTATTCAAATGGGAACAGAAGTGGTGAAACTATCACTCTTGGCTGATGATATGATAGGAAACATCACAGATTCGGCCAAGAAACTCTTGGAATTGATAAATAAATTCAGCAGAGTCCCAGGATCCAAAAAGCAATGAACACAGATCAGTAGCATTCCTGTATACCAGCAACAAGTTGAGAATCAAGTCCAAGACTCAGTGCCTTTCAATAGCAGCAAAGAAAATAAAATACCTTCGAACAGGCTCCCCCAAGGAGTTGTAAGACCTCTACGGGAGAACTAAGAGTTACTGAGGAAGGATACCACAGAGGATGTAAACAAATGAAAAATATATAGTGCTCTCGGATCGGCGCAAGCAACATTGTTAAAATGTCTAGACTACCCAACGTCATTGACAGATTTAATGCAATCCCCATTAAAATAGCAATGTCATTTTTCACAGATCTACAAAAAACAATTTTTAATTTTTTTTTGAGAGAGAGACAGTGTCTCAGTGTGTTGCCCAGCTGGTCTCAAACTCCTGGCCTCAAGCAGTCTGCCTACCTCAGCCTCCCAACGTTGCTGGGATTACAGGCATGAGCCACCGTGCTTGTCCCATCCTTTCAAGAATACAAGAACTGCTGTACAGGGAAGGGGCTAGACTGTGGGGTCTTTCCTAACAGTCTACTTCCATAAGAGGACATCGTTTAATGTAGTGTTCTTACTCAAAAGACAGAAGTCTTTGAATTTAATTTGATGTCATATATGTCATTTATTTTTCTAATTTTTCTTTTTGAAGTCTTTGTATTGAAATTAGACTTCTGTTTAATGCCCATCTATTGTCCCTGGAATATTTCTCTTTCTCAGCCTCCGTGCTCTGTGTCTAGAACAGGAATGGCTCCATTTCGGCTTCTTCACAGCAGGTTCACTCTCACCTATTGGATTCTCAAAGGACCAGGGAATGCAGAGTGACCTTGGTAGTGATGGGACAAAATGCTGAGAGCTAAGGGTCCAGCTGCGCCCTTGGGAGGATGACACCATTTTGGGGCGTGTCCACCCAGCCTTTCCAAGACACCCGATCCTGTCGCCTTATCCACAGACTCACGGAAGGTCATAGCTCAGAAACGTCCCTGTGGTTTTCTAGTCCAACTGTCGAGTAAAATGTGGGCCAGAGTGGGTGTGTCACTCACTGGTCACACAGCTGGTCGGTGGCCAGGCTGGGAGAGTTCTCTACTCCATGGTGCCCCCGACCATAAAGTGAGAAGCAGGAGATGAGGTTTCTAGGGAGCTCAGGAGAAAGATGGAGAAGGAGAGGAAGGACTTGAAGCCCACTGTCCTAGAACCACAGGACTCCAATTTAGCTTGACACAAAGCATGGGTGAAAAAAGAAACACATAGCCGTGCTTTATCCAAAAACGGCATGTTAAAAAATATGAAGGCTCAAAAAACAAAGCAAAACAAAAGAAAAAGGCAAGAGAAACATCTCAAGTGGTAGCCGTCTGACAGGCAACGCGGGGAGCTTTTTCATTGCGTGCTGGTGGGTGGCTTTGCAGTTAGGATTTGTGCTTGTCCTTACAGGGAGGGTGGCCTCATACTGCACCTGGGGTGGAGGATGGCCTCTTTTTTGCTCTATCAGTAGGATCAGTTTTACCCTGGCCTGGAACTGCCCTGTCCCTGGGAGGTGCCCACAGGAGAGGGGCACATGGTAGGCCAAGTTCAACCACAGAAAAGCCATGAGGTCTTACAGGGAGATGAGTCCAGCTCCCTCCCTTGGTGGTTCCCCAGAGACACCACACCATGCTCCTGGCCTCTGGGTAGCCCTTGCTCAATACATACCCTGGGCTTCCTGCTCAGGTGAGCTCTGAAAGGTGCCACCTGCCCTTGGAGTCTGCAGAGCAATAGGCAGGTCCCCCCAGGGTCCCAGCCCTGCACTGTGACCACTGGCCTGGGTGGCATTTTCTAGGCGGTGTCTTTGTGATGGAGCAGCCCTCCCCTTCTCATGTCTGAGCACTGATCTGTGACAGGGTAAATGACTCAGAAAGTTTCAGATTCAGCCGCAAATGAGACTGGGGAAGGCTCATTAAAGGCACTAACGAGCACTCGCTTTCATCCCAGCCATCGTCTTGACGCCTCTGAAAATGTCACGGCAATGATGGCCCGTGCTTTCCATGGAGAGTAGCAAGGGCAGATGTGGTGGGATTGAGCTCTGTGAACAAAGGACGCCTTCAAAGGCAAACCTAGGCTGAAGGCATGTGACACAGATCACTGAGCCCAGGGCCCCCATGGCGCCCCCAAGGCTCCCCCAGGAGGTTCAAGGCTGGCTGAGGACCTACCTGGGTTTCTGTGGTGAGGACGGTTTACTGGACATACGGCTGGAAATTTGCTGACCAAGATGCCTAGAAAGATGTGAATAAATTGTTTTTTATGTCATTTTTCAAAGATCTCTAAATGTTATGCAAAACCAGAAAGCTTTCTTCCCAGACGGCAAAGAAAGAGAGGGAGGGAGAGAGAGAGAGAGAGAGAGAGAGATCGATCTTCTGCTTTTGTTTTCCTTGAAAGAAACAAGATGTGTTGTGGTTTCTGTCATGGAACCTCTAATCAATCATACAAAATGGGGAAGGGGGGCTGTTTCATGAATTATAAAATGCTGTTACGTATTTCTAAAACTGGTTATGGGTTTCTGGTTGCACATTTCTGCCACATTGGTGAAGAAGCAAGCTTTCTCACGGGGCAAAATGTCCTGGAGAGGGATACAAAAGCCAGGTAAAAATAGATAATTTGATGAAAAACTGACCCAAATTGAAGAGTGATGTTTCACGTGCAACAATAAAGTAAATGATTTTCATCCTTTTTTAGGTAATACGGAAGGCATATATTGATGGTGTTTTTAAAAAGACCTTCCATGGCCAGGCGCAGTGGCTCACACCTATAATCCTACCACTCTGGGAGGCTGAGGTGGGTGGATCATCTGAGCTCAGTTTGAGACCAGCCTGAGCAAGAGTGAGTCTCCATCTCTACTAAAAATAGAAAAATGAGCTAGGTGCCAGGTGACTGTAGTCCCAGCTACTCAGGAGGCTGAGGCAAGAGGATTGCTTGAGGATGCTGTGAGCTATGGTGATGCCATGGTGCTCTACCCAGGGCAATGGAGTGAGATGTCTCAAAAAAAAAAAAAAAAAACAACAATGCTTTACACTGAAGTAGGTTGGTGTGGACGGGTAAATTGCTGGGAAGTATCTGACTCGGGGCGGCCTGGAGCAGAGGGGCCCTGCTCAGGTCGGAAGGCACCTCAATGTGATGAATGAGGGAGCAGACCGTAAATGACGTGGGTCATTGATCAGGCATTCAGAATGCTCCTTCTCCCTAAAGACAACAGAACTGGGCAGTTGGACAAACCAGAAGGACATCTGTCCCTGTCCAGGAACAGGTGAATATCAAAACCATCAGCGCCGCCTATTTCCTGGAGATCTTTTATGAGACCAGGACCACGCATCCTTCAGCATAGGTCTACAGGAGGTTCAAGGTGTCATCCCTGACATCAATCAGATAGGAAACTCTTCTGCTGATATAGTCATAGTTATTTCTGCAGACAAATGCTACCTCGGGTGCTAATTGTTCTGAAAGCCCCTTTTTTACAAACGAAAGGCTTGAAAAACACATTCTGATGATAGACCTTCTCTGCCTGTACCCCCGGGATCGAATAAAAAGCCAGCCCTGTCCTCCCAGGGAAGAATACTCAATACCTGAGTCTTGCCCAGACGGAGTCTGATGGGAACCCTGTGGTGTGGCCCTTCCCTTGGGGACGCTGGCATGATCAGGTTGAGACGTGTTTATGAGATGTCGCCTGGGCAGGGATTAACACTGGCTTTACTTGGGTATCTGTGCTATTCCAGGGGTCACCTCTCCTGCCTCCTACTGGCGATGGTGCAACAGGAATCACATACAGAGAGAGAGAGACCTCTCCCTGGCAGGAGGGTGGGAAGGCCCCAAGCCAGCCAGGTTAATGCAAGACTCAGAAACAAAAGGGAAGTCGTCACAATAAAAGGACAGAGGGATTATACAGAGGAATTTCTTCAGTAGGCAAAACAAAAACTGCCAACTCCAGGCCTTACGTATTTTCTCTCCAATAAAATTGTAATGTAGCACCTTGGGATGGGGTCTGAGTGGTTAGACTCATTCTAAACATGGCTCCAGCTGCGTGGTCATGTGACACATTTTTTGAAAGCAATGCTGAATTTTTAATAAGTTTCTTCTCTTTCGCGCCTCTGACAGACCTGGGAAAGGAGCTTAAAACCAGAATGCTATCAAATCCTTTATGAAACATTTGGGGCTAATTACCCTTGCTGGAAGTCTCAGGATTTTTTTTTCCTTGCCTCTCCATCCCCCTTTCTAATGGAACACAGTTCAAGTCTCATAAATGCTTAAATATGTAGTCGTAAAGTTTGAGATGTCTCTTGGGCATTGCTGTCTGCAAATCTACCAGGCAGGACTGTGTAGAGGTTCAAATTCGAACTGGTTTCCACCTCTCAACAGTCTGTGATAGAAGAAGGGAAGGAGATTTGACAGGCTCCACGCAACAGTTCATTTCACAAAGCTCGCTGGATTACAGAGCCGGGGTCACCCTGAGCAATCTTGCCACCTCCACCTTTAAACAGTGGGAAATAACTGTGCTTTGGCCAACGTTGTTTCTCTATCCAGCTAGGAACTGAACCTTCGTTTCCTGGCTTATTACTCTGAGTTTTATGGAAGAAGCCAGGCCAGGCCAGAGTCAGGGGCCACCGTGTCACCTTCATCTGGCTGAAAGCAAAGTCATTCATCAGCACCCGAGCATTATTTTCACAGATCTGCCATCTCCTCTCTCAGAGCAGCCAAGTGGTTAGGGAGGTAAGAAAAAAATAGGATTGCCCCAATATGGAATAATTTCAGGCCCCACCACTGTGAGTTGGGATCAGAAAGGGCAAAGCAAGGGACCCCATGTTCTCATGACCCTTCCCCCACCCAGCATACCAAGGGACAACCAGTGAAGTGAGAGAGACAGACCTTTGTTACAGTGCAACCAAATAGGGTTCCCATTGGATGGTCTTGTAATAAATAAATGCTATTCACTTATGCTGTTACAACGTTGTTATTGAAATTTATTTTACATATGGGGAGTTCGGCATACAGTCTATGTCAAAAAGCGTTTTGTTTCTAAGAGGTTTAATCCTACACAGGCGATAAAGAGCCAGTTGAGATACTGACATTTTAGCAGACAAGTGACTTGTGTGATGATGGATAGGCTGGAGGTGAAGACGGTAGGATGAAGGTAGGGGAGAGGTTGGGAGTATTGTGTGGACCACTCAGAGGTACAGGACAGAGGTCGAGAGAGGCATCCACAGAATTGATAAGCTCGTCATAAGTAAGGATTTTTCGTAAGTTAAAATGCAGGTAATTTATTTGCTCATTCAAGTATTTTTACGACATCTATCATAAGTGCTCAAGCTTTGGTACACTTACTGCAGAAGTATAGCTGTCTGCTAGCACATTGGAACTGGAACTTGTTCCTTTTTAGTACTGTTTAAATCTTTTGTGGAATGATCACCATTCAAAACATGTCAATGAACGGTCTTTCATTATTATGTAACCACTTTTAAAGAACTTTTTCTTTCAAGATCTATGAACTCTGTACAGGCAGGTCTGCAATGCCCAGGGTAAAAGAAATCATTGGCCTTGGCACGGGGGAATTTGTGAGAGGAGTTGTTATCATGTTCTCATGATTAAAAAAAAAAAAAATAGGTTAGGGTAAATGAGAGGTTTGTTGCCGGCATTTTCTAAAACTTAACTTTTTTAAGTATAGCTTTGCTTTCTTACATAACAATTTAGTCCAGGGGAATTTGTACATGACTTCAAGTTGAGAATCTTTTGTGCCCTCATCCTCCAGTTTGGGGAAATAAAGCTCACATGTAGGGCCAGACTTAATCAAAGGAACTCCTAGAATATTGTGTTCTTGTAGCCCCACATAATGAAGAACAGAATTGACATTGCCAAGATTTTTCAAAAGTCTCAAACTTACTTATATTTTGTAAGAGCCTTTACGAAGGTAGGAAGAATTGCACAAAATTGTGGTATTCATATCAATTCGATTGGATGTATTTTATAAATCCCTATTTTATAGATGAGGACAGTGAGGCCAAGAGTGTGGGGGGGACACTGCAGGTCACATATTTAATAAATGCTACCAAGCTGACCCTTGGGCCTAGGCTTTCTGACTCCAAGCTGCACCCTTAACTATGAAGGCTTCATAACATCTTGTTTCAGAAGCTCTGGGTACAGAGAGAAGTCACTCACATCTGTGTATTTTTCTCTCTGGAATGCATGAACTAAGATGCTTTTCATTTTCCACATCATCAAGAGTCAACACTTTTTATGACAGATCACAGCATCTCAGAAAATGTTTCTTTAATTAGCTGCGTTATTGACTTTGCAACGTGTAGGCTATTTCCCCAGGCAAGAGTCTTCTGGGTTAATTCGGTCTGACCTTAGCCTGTGTTAGGAACGCTCCACCCACAGCTGGTCCTGCAGAGATGAAAAACACGCACACACCCTAAAATCCTGTCCCAGATGAAGGGCTTCGGGGCAATGCTAAATTCCCAGGCAGGCGGAGGCAAAAGAGAAAGGGACCATTGGCCTCAGATGAGGTGACTAAATTTTACTGGTGTTTCAGCCTGATGTTATTTCTGGCACCTTCTTGATTAGTGACTCAAAGAGTCGTTTTGGGAAAAATTGAAATCATCACAGATTTCATTTCTGTTTTCTCTTATCTCCACTGCAAATCAACTAACTCAACACTGTTTTGATCCGGCACTGTAAGGGACAGGAAAATGAGGTGCATAGGGTCTACAGGAGACATGATAACCGCAAATGATGCCTTACAAGGCAGAATGGGCCGGGTCTGATGACAAAGGTAGCAAGTGATGTGGGGATTTAACACTTCCTGGACCTGTCTCCCTTTCCAACCTCCCCTTCCTCCACTCTCCCCTTTACTGACTATGCTGTAGACACACTGTCTTCCCTTTCTCCCTACAATGGGCCACACTTGTTTCTGCCTCAGGACCTTGATACGTGCTCTTCTCTGTACTCTCTTCCTTCCCTGGAACTTCATGTGACTCATTCTTCTTCATCATTTAGGTTTCAGCTCAGATGTCCACATGTCAAGAAGCTCTTCCTGGAAAATGTCCCCTCCTCATCTGTTTCCTCGTTATCTTTCTTGCCTAGTAGATACATGAGTTATCTAAGAATCGGAGACAGGCTATGCCAAGAACATAGTAGGACTCAAAAAATATCAAGATTCGAGGGGCACAGGGAGAGAGAGGGGAACAAAACTGAGAATTGCTCTTGGGTTTATCCATTTAGGTGGAATGAGGAAGAGAACCAACCATGGACCCGAGAAGGCTCAGAGGAAGAGGCGGCGGCGGCAGAGGAGGACAGTTCAGGGAGACTGAGCTAAGGGTGTGGCAACTTCCACGCAGAGAGGGAGTCAAAGCTGTAGGAACACTGAGGTGGGTGGGGAGTGTCGGGAGTGGTGGTGAGGATGAGAGGCTCTGGGAATAGTGAGCTGCCCCTGATATAGTAGGGAAGGAAGCAGAGACGGCGCGCCATCTTGGAATGGCAGCAGACTTGAGAAAACATATTCTTTAAGATTGTTGGAAAAATGGAGACTTTACCTCTTTTATGTTTACATGGATGGAGCTGGAAAATATTCTTCTTAGTAAAGTATCTCAGGAATGGAAAAAAAAGTATCCAATGT
>CAUYPK010140576.1:0-24107 GCA_963574355.1 Loris lydekkerianus | reverse complement strand
AAAAAAATGGAGATTTTGAAGCATTTGTACTAACTTGGATGGAGGTGGAACACATTATTCTTAGTGAAGCATCACAGGAATGGAGAAGTATGAATCCTATGTATTCAATTTTGATATGAGGACAATTAATGACACAGTGGGACATGGGGGAAGGGGAGACCAGACAGAGAAGGAGGGAGTGGGTGAAGGAAAGGAAAAGAAAAATAAACAAACAACAGAAGACAAGAAAAGAAAATAATGACTAATTCTCACATAAATTGAAATTAATTGTGATCAAAGTACATTACTTAAACATTAATTCTTAATTCAACTTGTTAATATGTTGTTTGGGTTATTGCATATTCATTTATAAGTGAAATATGTTTGTAATTTCCCATTTATAATAATATATTCTCTCCAATTTTAATATCAGGTGTACCCAGTTCAAGTAGAATGATTGTGAAGTATTCCTTCTTTTTCTATTGTGTGTAAGATTTGGCATGATCTGTTTTTTGAAATTATCTTTTACTTTTATTTATAAATATTAGTTGTCTATTTTTTGAGACTTAAAAAAAAAAGTTAACTGATGACTTCATACTGAATCTCAAAACATTCTATAATAGTTATACTGTTATTTGACAATGTGAATGTTACTTTCTTTGCATTATTATTGTTATTGTTAATATTTTGATGCAGCAATTCTCTGATTTCTTTTCTGAATATATTTATATTCGTTCATTCTTTATGAGGTTTTTGTTTCTAGTCCTTATATTAAATATTGTTATTGTTATTTTAAAAAAGGCTTCAGTAGCAATTGCAACAACAACAAAACTAAATGGTATTTAAGTAAACTGAAAAGCTTCTGTACAAGTAAAGACACAACAAAGGAAATAGACAACCTTCAGAATGGGAGAAGATTTTGCATGTTATGAATACAACAACGTTTTGATAACTATGATCTATAGAAAACTCAGTCAACAAAAAAAGAGCAAACAATCCCATCTTTCACTGGGCAAGAGACATGAACAGAACTTTCTTTGAGGAAGACAGACAAATGGCTAACAAACCAAAAAAAAAAAAAAAAAGCTCATCATACCTAGTCTTTAGAGAAATGCAAATCAAAATCACCCTGAGATATCACCTAACCCCAGTAAGATTAGCCCACATCACAAAGTACGAAGGTTATATGTGCTGGCAGTTACAGAGAGAGGGGAACACTTTTACACTGTTGGTGGGACTGTAATATAGCCTCTTTGGAAAAAAATACAGAGAATTCTCAGAGAACTCAGATGATTAGATCTCCCATTTTATTCTAAGATCTCACTATAAGGCATCTACCCAGAAGAAGAAAAATCATCTCATCATAAGAACATTTGCACTAGATTGTTTATTGCAGCTCAGTTTAAAATTGGCAAGATGTGGAAACAACCTCAATGCCTATCAACTTAGGAATGGATTAACAAGCTGTGGTGTATGTATACCATGGAATACTATTCAGCCAGCAAAAAAATGGAGAGTTTGCATCTTTTTTATTAAGCTGGATGGAAGTTGAACATGTTATTATTCTCAGTTAAGTGTCATAAAAATCAAAAAGCAGATATCCAATGTATTCAATACTAATACGAAGCCAGTAGATGATCTGGCTTCACAGTCGTGCTCACATGGATTTGATGTTATTCTTAGGGATTAAATTCAATACAATGTAGCCTTGTTTTAAAACCGATTTCACTTAAAATCATTATTAACTTGTTCTACAAATGCTACTTCACAATACATTGGGAGGAATCTATTGGAGAAAATTAAATGAAAAGCAGAAATTTCATAAATAGAATTCAATTGATCCAAAAATTTAGCATATTTCTAAAAGTAAGTTTGGTGGTTCTTATGCATAATATCTTTTTAAGATTCTTAAAAAATTCTGTGTAAATGTAAGGGTCCAATCAGGTCACAATATATGACTTTGTTAGGTAGAGTCCCTTTTTTAGTTGTGTCCTGTACCCAAAAGGTATGCCATACATGGAATACAATATAGAGTTGTTTTAATAACAATATTACTTAAAATCATTATTATCTTGTTCTATAAATGCTATTTCATAATACATTGTGAGGAATCTACTAGATAAAATTAAATGAAATAAATGATAAGCAGAAAAAATCAATTCAATTTACAGGGAGGGGGAATAAAGGAGGTGGGAGAGCGAAGGGGAGCTTTGGGGTTCTCCCATTTAATGGGCACAATTTAGGTGTGTATGCCATACCTTTTGTGTACAGGACACAACTGTAAGAGAGACTACACCTAACACATTCATATATTGTGACCTGATTGGACCCTCACATTTACTGGGAATTAAAAAAAAAAATAGAATCTTAAAAACATAATATGCATAAGAACCATTAAACTTACTTTTAGAAATATGCTAAATTTTTGAATCAGTTGAATTCTATTCATGAAATTTCTGCTTTTCATTTAATTTTCTCCAGTAGATTCCTCACAATGTATTGTGAAGTAGAATTTGTAGAACAAGTTAATAATGATTTTAAGTAATATAGGTTGTTTTTTTTTTTTTGAAATGGCACATAGATTTAATGCAGAGTATCAATTTCAAGTGATTGATAGTGGCTGCCTTGAGTGCTGTGTTGAGCAGGATTTCCAGGATGCACCCTGGCTTGAAGAGAAAGACTGCTGAGATTAACAGTATCTGAAATCTCACTTGTAGGAGAAACCACAGACACCAGAGCTCCCACTGTTGCTGGCACCAGCTCCACTGAGGCCAGCAAAGAGCCCAAATGTGAGAGTGCCAGTCAGGCTGGCATTGGCACTAGTACTGGTGTTGGCAGCAGCATGGACATCACCACTCTCTTGGGCTTTGGCTTTAGCTTCAGCTCCTGCCTGGATCCGGGCTTTGGCCCAGGGTCCAGTATCAGCTTCATCCCAGTTGCAAGGTCTGGCAGCATTCTCCGAGCCAAGCCCAGTGCCCATTTGAGCTCTAATCTTGTCCTTTACCTTGACTTCAGCTGCAGCCTTCAAATCTGCTTATATTGCCTCTTGGTACTGAGGTGCCCATTCCTTGGTCTCATTCTTTTGTACCTTGCAGGCAAACTTCAGGACTTTCATCTTGCTGGTCTCATAATATGAGCGCAGGCCCCAGAAGAACTCATATTCAGGGGGATTGCTATTGGGGACTCTGGCATAGTAGTCCAGGTACTTCTGCTTCATAAACTCATCAGTAATGAGCTTCTTCACATCCCCAAAGAAGGAGTGATGTATCCCAGGGTGCAGCCCCAACTTGCATAGCACCTCCCAGATGACAGCCTCACTGGACTGATTTCCATTCATGGCGATGATGCTAATAAGCACCATAAGGAGACCTAGCTTGGGTGAGTCTTTAGTTGTTCCCAGTATGCCTGCATTAGTGGGCTCTAAGGTGCTGAGAAGAATGTACAAGTGGTCATTCTTATCAATTTCCTTCAACTGAATCCCAAATATTTTCTCCGAGGAATAGCCTGCTTGTTCAATAATTTCAGGGTATACATCAGTGTATTCTTTGATGATGTCCTTCAGCATATCTGAGCGCTTGATGGGAATCTTTGTTTGGTTTTTGGCCAATAGATACTTCACCAAATCATTTGCCCTCCCTTGCAAGAGGGCCACATCCTGAGCTGGTGGTGCTTCAGGCTCTTAGGATGCCTGCTGTTTGGCAGCTCTACAGTGAGCCTTTCTCCTATGGGCTTTAGGCGACCTCAGGGAGAGCAAGGCTCTCTGTGCTCAGGCAGCCAACTGAGTTCCTGATGCCCTGTGGGCCCCAAAGGCTATGGGACCCCTTGAAGCCTGGCAATCCATTGATGCCATTAAGGCCTTTGAGACCGTTCGGCCACCTATAGTTCCAGAACTCTGACTCTGATCACTGCTGCCATCCTCTTCTCCATCCAGATATTTTACCTTTCGGGCTTTCTTGGCCTTGATCTTGGGCCAAGTATCCCGATTCTCCTGTGCCTGGGGAGCTGTGCTCTCAGGTTCAGGTTCATCTGCTGGAGCCTGAGAGGCAATAGCCTCAGTTTGTGGCCTTTGTATTGATCTTCATATCAGCCACACAGCTGACCTTTTTAGTCTCAGTGGCAGGCTGCAGGTCAGGATTCTGTTTCTTGGTGTCAGCTGTTGGACTCTTGTTTTCAGCTGTTAGAACCTGGGTGTCAGCTGAGTGGTAGGTGAGGCCTGGGTAGCAGCTGCCTCCTGATCCTCTGGAGTCTTTGAGACTTCTGTGGCTTTTGAGATTCCTGGGGCTTTTGAGACCTTCACATCCTCTGAGACCTCTGATGCCTTTGCAGTCTTCAGTATTTCTGACACCTCGAAATTCTGGGTCAGCGTCAATAGGGTCTGCATCATCAACCCATTTTCCCTTTCTGAAGCTTCAGCCTGGAAGCAAGTTAGACCTGCACCATTCTCCCTTGCATCAGACATGTCTCAAGTTGCCTGTCAAAAGCTGAGCCTCGTCCAGCTACACTTCTCCAGAGTGTCTACTCTCTCCAAGCCCCTTGGAACTCTGAGTAATATAGGTTTTAACACAAGGCTACATTGTATTGAATTTAATCCCTACAAATAATATCAAATAAGTAGCACGGCAGAGAGTTTGTTACTGGCAGGATATTATTTTAGCTACAAGTGTTTGTGGATATTAAAGTGGACATTCAGGTTTGCTTATGAGTTTATTGCTTTCCCATGTATTCCTTATCTTCAAGATCTTGTGAGACTTTGTAGTTGCCTGGTTTATCTTTGCAGACCCCATGTAATGGATAGAACAACAGTGAAGGAAAGGTTGGTAAAGACAAATGAGTTTCATGAAGGGAGATTTAATGAAGTAATATGACATATCAGTGAATTGGTATGTGCAGTGAGCTTTAGGTTCTTAATTTTGTGAAAGGGACAGGTTATAGAGCTCTGAAACTGAAATCTTATTGTTGAAGTCTCTGAGGATAAAGGTAGAATAAAAGTCTTTTCAAAAGTTCTCTCTACTTAACAGATTTATAATTATTATCTGTTTAAATATATTAAATGTGTGATCATTATGAGTTTTGAGATAAACAAAAATAAAGTAACATAAAACCCAAATGAATGGATAAAAGGAAGACTTCCTAGTAACTGATAAGCCAAGCAAGTTGAAAGTTGCATGTGTGAGTCAGAAAGGATACTGTGGACTGTGTTTCTTGGAAGTGAAATAATAGACCTTAACACAGTCTCTCTCCAAACCTATAGTGACCCATGTGTTACACATTAACCTACATTAGAGGAGACTATTTTTTATGTTTAATTTTAAAAATTTAATTACAAAAATAAAATATTAATCATAACAATTGAAAGAATTAATGTATTGGGAAGCTAAAATTACCTTTATTCTAGATGCTTTTGCTCTATCCCCTCTCATCTAATGTAACCTTAATTCCTAACTAAGGTTATCATTATAGGGTGTATCTTTCCATACCATCCCCATGCTGGAACAAGTACAAACACACACATGTACATTTCACATATATTTAACGTCAGTAATAATAAGTGCATGCTTCATTAATGGGACCATTTGCTATGCATACTAGTCTGTAAGTTGCTCCTTTCATTCTTCCAGGACAGTAAGTATAGATCAAAGTCATTTAAAATTAACTGTACTATATTCATAGTATGGATGTACCAATTTATTCATTTACCCTGTATTGATGGACATTTAGGTGGTTTCCTGTGACATTTTCTTTTTTGTTGCTACTACAATGTAGCATTGTAGCAGCAACCCATTGCCTATGTATCTTTATTCTTACATGGCAATGCTTTTATTTTTAACAGGTAGATTTCTGATAATGAGACTGAAATGTCAAAGGATATGCATACTTAATTTTGTTCAGACATTGCTAGATTTATTTCCCAAAATCTTACTGCAATTCACATTTCTAATAGAATCACATACAATTGCTTATTTTCTTAATCTATATCAGTCTTTTAAATGTATGTTAATGTGATGGGCAGAAATGGTATTTCATTATTGCTTTAAGTTGCATTTCCTAAATATCAATGAAGCTGACCATCTTTACATGTTTTTTGACCATTTCAGGTTTTTGTGAATTTCCCCTGTGTATATCATTTGCCCATTTTTCCATAGAGTTGACTTTTACATATCAAATTGTGGGAGTACTGTCTATATTAGGGATATTAACTGCTTGGTTATTTATCTTGGAAGTAATTGTTTCCCCAATCTATACACTATTGAAGTGGTATAGGGTATTTTTTGTCTTAGAATAAATTAAAATAAATGTAATTACATTTTCCCACCATTATCTTTATCATGTAGATTTCCCACCTTATTCCTCACAAATGTTAAATTCTTTTTTCCTGACTGTAATTATGTTATTTTTTAATGTGGAAATCTTTAATTCATTGGGAATTTACTTTTATATATGGTGAGATACAGGAGTCAAGCTTTGTCTTTTTTGGTTATCTAGTCGTTGATTATGCTAATACCACTTAGTAAATAAACTGTCCTTTCTCTCAGAATTTAAATGCCATTATAATTTTTTAAAAATACTAAAATGATTACATGTCTTTCCCAGCTTAACCCATTTTCAGTAAGGTAATGCCTTTTTAAAAGCGGGATTTAGTAAATTGGAAAGGTTATTTCTCTTTGCTCAAATGTCAAATGCTGCTACCTGATGCTTTTCATTGTTGCTGACTAAAATTACAAGCACGGGAAGGATTTTTGCTGTGGACTAATCCATTGATTAGGATGTAACTTAACTGTTTTAAGACCCAGCATGGGCGAGGAGAAATTTAGGATATTTATTCTGTTCTTCTATGAGCACAATAATATGTAAGCACTGTGAAGAAAAGCATTTATGAAATCCAGGAAGGAAAGTTCTCTTTCCTTTCTTTTCAGACACAGTGAAATTAGGGTTCATTGAAGTCTTCTTTCTTTTCTGGCATAAGTTATAAGTAGGGCTCTCCAAGTAAAACCGTGTTTTATGTTTTGGGACTAAAAGTATCTAAAAGCTGTTCAGAGAGATCTGAAAGCAAACAGCTTATTTTACAGTTTCATTTTGAGTTCATCCTTTAAGTGTGCTTTGCGCAGAAAGATCAAATCCATACATATTTTACTTTCATTCATTGCAGTAATAAGTCCTCAGGCTTGGTAATATAATGTCATGCTTTTCAAAATATTCTTGCTGGGGAATGTTGATTGGATTTATTTGCCATTATATTCTACAAGTGGTGAAAGTTCTGTCAGCCACCAGGGATCTACTCTGCCTAATGACTTTCCATTTTGCTCTGGTTTAAAATGTTCACATCTTTACCTGTCAACTAACTATAAACATTTAAAAACCAACTGTATATGCCCAAACCACTGTAGTTAAGTGAGTTTGAGAAGTGCACAAAGGTGGTATTTGTGTAGTTGCCAGGAAAATAGGCCTCATATGGGAGTGTTAGGGTAAAATACAGCTTACTCTTCTTATGAGCTCTGATTATAATATTGACCATTTTTTAGTATGTAGAAAAAGAATTTGTTGAAAACTCACAGAAGTGAATAAACTTGTATTTTAGAACCAAGAACAGAGGACTAAATGTTTTACTGAGTTAAATTGTATAATTTTTTCAAGGGTTTCTATTGTATAATATGGTTAAAATAACAAGTTCTAAACATTTTTATTTGTTATCTGTTCAACATATTTGCGGCCTTTATCATGTCATGTCTTTTCAGGACAGGTAGCATTTCATTTAAACTCTTCAGAATAAATGGTCACTACTTAAGGACTCTAGGATGATGGTAAATCTCCCAAATTCTTAGATGCTGCTAAGCATATGGTTTCTTCCTGCCACTCTCTATACCCGGGTAATAGATACTAGCAACAGACAGGTTATGAATGATGTACCCTTATATTAAAATCAGGAATTTATTAATTTGTTTTTGAATCATAGGGAAATCCTTCCTATAAACATCCCTGTAAGGAAGTTATTCTTATAATTGTTATATCAAAAATAAAAAAATTTGTATAAGAATGCATTAATATTGGCTCAGTGCCTGTGGCTCAAACGGCTAAGGTGCCAGCCATATACACCAGAGGTGGTGGGTTTGAATCCAGCCCGGGTTTGCCAAACCACAGTGACAACTACAACCAAAAAATAGCCGGGCATCATGGTGGGCGCCTGTAGTCCCAGCTACTAGGTTGGCTGAGGCAAGGGAATCGCGTAAGCCCAGGAGTTGGAGGTTGCTGTGAGCTGTGATGCTACGGCACTCTACCCAGGGTGAGAGCCTGAGGCTCTGTCTCAAAAAAAAAAAAAAAAAAAAAAATCGAAAAACAATGCATTAATAATAAATCAAAACCTTTACTACTCAAATGTTACATTGAGATAACTTAATTTTGTTTAGAAAATGAAAATAGTTGCTGATTTGCTGTTATTTTTATAAAAAAGTTTCTCAGTATTTTGTATACATTGTGACATTGAGAGTTAAAATAAATTTATGTAGTTATTGATTTTGTGTGGACCTTCCCTCCCTTTGTCTGCCACCATGTTAGAAATTCCCATTGATTACTCTTTTTTAAAGTCTTGTAAGGATTTTTGATAGATCTAATTCCTATTTTTCCTGCTGAGAACATTTCTTTCTTCTCTCTCTTTTTTTTTGTATGGGTCATTCTGCCCCCTCCCCCCCACCACCACAGAGCATAGTCCATTTAATTCCCCAGATAAAGTCAGTTATACTATTCTGCCTTATTCATCCATGAAGACCCTACATTGATTCCTAATGGAATCCTAGGGGCTTTCCTTGTACTTTTTTTTTTGCAATTTCTGGCCAGGGCTGGGTTTGAACCTGCCACCTCTGCATACAGGGCCGGCGCCCTACTCTTTGAGCCATAGACACCACCCTTTCCCTGTACTTTTTACTCAGTTCTATCCTACTGCTATGAGAGGAGTTGAACCTACCATCACAGTGCCATAAGTCCACATTCTGACACTTGTGTCTTATGATCATAAGTGGTTGAGACCTTCCTGTTCCCTGACTCCTACCCCACCAACTTGCTGAAGCCCCTGTACCAGAGCCTGAGCAGAGCTGGTGCCATTGACACTCAGGAAGTTTCTTACTACTTAAAACAGTGCCTCTAAAACTTGACTGTGCATGAGAAGCACCACTGGCTGTAAAAGATGCAGAGCCCTGGTCCCCAAAACCAAAACATTATGAGTTAGTAGTTGTAGGCTGAAAAAATTTTACTCCCCTGTATCTTCCCCCTCCCTCCTAAAGATATGTACATCAAATCCCTGGAACCCATCACTGTGAACTTCTTAGAAAAAGGGTCTTTGCAGATATGATTAAGTTAAAGATCTTGCAATGAAGAGATTCCCTTTGATTATCTGGGTGGGGATTACGTGCCTTATGGTATCCCTATAAGAGAAAGACACAGAGGGAGGAGAATACAGGAGAGGTGGAGGTAGTATGTCCAAAGACAGAGAATATAGTGACATGACCATAAATCAAGGAATGCTAGCAGCTGCCAACTGAAAGAGGTAAGGAACTGATTCTCCCTTGGAGCCTCCAGAGGGGCAGAAACCCTGAAAACACCTTGATTTTAGGCTTTTGGCCTCTAGACATCAAAAGGAATGAATTTCTATTGTCTTAAGCACTGAGTTTGAAGTATTTTTTTTATAGCATCTGCAAGAAACTTATTTAGTAGCTTTAGGTGGCATCTAGGAATATACATTTTTTTTTTTTTTTTGATAAACACCTAGGTAATTCTGATGCCAGTGCTTACCTCACTAGACATTTAAAAATTAAAAAAAAAATTTTTTTTTAAATTTCAGTATATTAGGGAGTATATATGTTTTGTTTGTGTACTTTGCTTTCATACACACTGAGTCAAAAGTTAAAAGTGTGCCTTTCATTCAGATAGTGCATTGTACACAGCAGGTGTGAATTTACCCATCCTTTCCTTTCACCTTCCTCTGCTTGATTTTCATTGAGATTTACTTCCATATGTGCACTTAAATGTTTTATTGATTCCCATATATACTCGAGTATATACGGTAGTTTTAATTTGGAACTGAGTACATGTGTTTTCCATTCTTATGATTTTTCACTTAGAAGAATGGTTTCTAGTTCCATGTACCACATTGTCACAAAAGATACTAGATCACCATTTCTTTTTTAGCTGAGTAGTACTCCATGGCATGCACATACCATATTTTATTAACCTATTTATGTATTGGTGGTCACTTAGATTGTTCCCACATCTTTGTGATTGTGAATTGTGCTTCTATAAACATTCGGTTGCAGGTGTACTTTTTATAAAATGACTCTTTTTCCTTTGAGTATATACTCAGCAGTGAGATTGCTGGATCAAATGATAGGTCTACTTCTAGTACTTAGAGGTATCTCCATACAACTTTCAATAGAGGATGTACTAGTTTATGGTCCCACCAATAGTGCACATGTATTCCTTTCTCTCCATATTATCCCAGCACTTGTTTTGGGATAACGTGTGCAAATCTAGAAATATAATCCACCAACCACATAAATAGATGCAAAAAACAAGAACCATAGATTGGGATGAGGTAAGATGGCTGAGTGGAGCCAGCTTTCAACAGAAGCTCACATCCAGAGGGAGAGATAATGGTAAGAATGACCCAATAAAGCTTAAGGTCGTGATTTGAGCTGAGAACAAAGATTGATAAGTGCACATCATCCCTGCTGAGGCAAGCTGCAACTCCAATGAAGAAAATTTCAAGTACAAAACCCATCCCAAAGAGGGTGAGAGTCCATCCCTTCCCCCAAGAGAGTGGCTTGCTGTGTGCTCTCTACAAGTGAACAGTGAGCAGAAGACCTCTTCTTTCACCCCACGGGAGAGAGCCACTAAAGTTTGGGACTCCTTCTCCAGAGAGATCCCACTGTGAGCTGGGGTATTCTCTTGCCCAGTATAAAAGTTGAACAGATATTTTCCCTGCCTTTCTGCACTCCTAATTCACCTTTCCCCCCTCACGTGGCTTTCTGGAAGACTACCCTCTGCAGAGCCCAGAGTGTTTGTTGGTTCTTTCCTAGGGCTGGGCAATGCATGGTGTGCAGCACAGCTGCACTGAAACTGTGATTTGAGTAGAAGTGGAGAGATGTAGGGGAGGAGGATTGGCCTGGACCCTTAAAGTGGGTAGCAGTCCATGTGGAGGTTCAGGGACCACACAGTGGCACCTGTGACAACACAGCAGCTGCTCCGCAATTCTGTGGATTTCTGGAGGGAGCTAGACCTCTCCCTGCAGGGGTACAAGAGGAGGAGTGCAGCTTGGTCCATGGGGGAGAGAAACAGGTGCTGTGATGGTAACCTCCAGCTCGGAACAAACTAAGGAGGAGTGCTCCCCAGTTTCCAATGATCACTGGAAGGGGTCAGGTTGGAGCTCCTTCTGCCGGCTGGTGGCAGAGTTGGTGGCACAGCTGAGGAGGCATTGACTCTGGTGGGCACAAATTCCTTGTGAATTTGCTCATTGGAAGGAACTGGGCCATAGCCTTGTGGGGTTACCAGTGACTGGGTGTGGCTGATGTGTGAGGTGGGGAAGGACGTGCTAACTGCCCTGGACTAACTTTTGCAGGGTGAGCCTTTGTGAATCCATTGAGCACTGGAGCAATTCACACTTGAGCTGCCAGTGAACCCCTGCTGTCTGGTTGCTGGAGACCTTTAGAACTCTCCCACTTGAACAGTGACTGTGCTACCTGGGACAGTTGGTTTGGAATGCTTGACCTGGGCCAGCCACACAGGGACCCTCCAAGGTTGGTTGTGTTGTAGTGGGAGGGACTGATTCTCCTCTTTGAGTTATAGCTGGTGGGGAGAGGGGTGTCTTAGTTGCTTGTATCTCTCCCCAGCTGAGATTTCAGCCCAAAGCCACCAATTCACTAGGATAGGATAGAGGCTGGCTGAATACAAGACACAGCCACCTCGCCCCATCACACCAGTCAGGTCCCCAGAATCTCAGGCTGCAGGACTGAAAGGGACTTGTGTAAAGCTGTAAGGGAAAAGCCACAGTTGCCAGTCCCAGATCTTTGGTAAAGGGCTGGTTTACTACAACTCCTGGAGCCCTCAATCCAATCTCACTTTATCAGCTTTACTAGCCAAACTGTGAAAAATAATTATGGGGCAGAACCAGCAGAAAAACTCAGATAACATGAATAATTAGAGTAGATCAACTCCTCCCAAGGAATGACAAAGGAGATATGCCAGAAGATGCCATTCATAAAGAAATGGCTTAAATTTCAGAATAGAATTCAGAGAATGGATGGTAATTATGAATGATTAATAGAATGGAAATAAAGTTGGAATGAGAAATTCAAGTAGTAGTTCAAAAGATGTCTCATGAAATCAATGAATTCAGAGACAAAAATCTCCAAGGATGTGGACACAATGAGAAGAAATTGCAGAGCTCAAAGAAATGAGAAACTGATTTGAAGAGTTTCATAATACAGTAGAATCTCTTAATAATAGAGTGGAGCAGGAAGAAGAAAGGATCTCTGAAGTCAAAGACAAAGCTTTTGAATGCTCCTAAGCACTCAAAGAGGCAGAGAAGAAGAGAGCAAAATGGATCATTCCCTGAGTGAGTTGTGGAACCACTCCAAAAGAGCAAACATTCACCTTATAGGAATTCCTAAAGGGGAAGAGGATGGTTAAAGGCATAGTTGCTCTACTCCAAGAGATAATGGAGGAGAATTTCCCATGCATGGCAGGAGACACAGAAATTCACATAGCAGACAGTTTCAGAACACCAGCACAACTCAATCCTAGTAAAGCATATCCTTAGACACATTGTAATTAACTTTGCCAAAGTTAGTATGAAGGATAAAATTCTGCAAGCAACCAGACATAAGAAAAGTATAACCTACAAGGTGAAGAATGTTAGAAGGACTGCAGATCTCTCAGTTGAAACATTTTAAGCCAGAAGAGGATGATCATCAACCTTCAATCTCCTAAAATAAAACAACTTTCAGCCCAGTATTCAGTATCTAGCTAAATTGAGTTTCATTTGTGATGGAGAAATCAAATACTTTACCAACTTACACATGTTGAAGAAATTTTCCAGAACTAAACTAGCTCTCCAGGATATTTTCAGACCCATCCTACATAATAATCAGCTTAATGGTCTACCACCAAAGTGAACTTACCCAGAAAGCCTGAACAAAACCTAATACCCATAATGGTGAAATGATTAAAAATATCCACTGGACACTTGAAAAACATGACAACAAAAACACTATCATGCTTATCAATACTCTCAATGTGAATGACTTAAATTGTCCTATAAAGAGGCACAGGTTGGCTGACTAGATACAAAAACTCAGGCTGGATATCTGTTGCATACAAGAATGTCCTCTTACCTTAAAGGATAAAAATAGACTGAGGGTGAAGAGATAGACATCTATAATTCAGGCAAATGGAAATCAGAAAAAAAGCAGGGGTTGCAATTTTATTTGCAGATACAATTGACTTTAAACCAACAAAGGTAAGGAAAGATAAGGATGGTCACTTCTTATTTGTCCCGGGAAACACTCAACATGAAGAGATTTCAATTATTAACTTTTGTGCAGCCTATCAGAATGCTCCTCAGTTTATAAAGGAAACCCTAACAGTCATGAACAATTAGATATCTTCCTGCAGTATAATAATTGGAGATTTTAACACTCCTTTGGCAGTATTGGATGGATCTCCTAAGAAAAAACTGAATAAACATTGGACGTAACCTTGACCCTACAACAAATGGACTTAACAGACATCTACAGAACATTTCATCCTAATAAAACTGAAGACACATTCTTCTCATCAGCCCATGGAATATCTTCCAAAATTGATGACATCTTAGGTCATAAGTCTAAGCTCAGCAAATTTAGAAGAACAGAAATTATTCCTTGTATTTTCTTGGATCATCATGGAATAAAAGTTGAACTCAACAACAATAGGAATACTCAAAGTCATGGAAGCTAACATTATGCTGAATGATAGCTGGGTCAAAGATGAGATTAAGAAGGAAATCACCAAATATTTGGAACAAAATGACAAGACACAAATTATCAAAACCTGTGGGATACTGCAAAGGAAGTCCTAAGAGGGAAATTTTTAGTGTTGCAAGCCTTCCTCAAGAGAATGGAAAGAGAGCAAGTCAACAACTTAATGGACCATCTCAAGCAACTGGAAAAGGAATAACATTCCAACCCCAAAGCCAGCAGAAGGAAAGAAATAACCAAAAATCAGAGTAGAATTAAATGAAATTAAAAACAAAAGAATCATTCAGAAGATGAACGAATCAAAAAGTTGATTTTTTGAAAAGATTAATAAATTGATAAATGTTTGACTAACCTAACCATAAATAGAAAAGTAAAATCCCTAAAATCATCAATCAGAAATGAAAAAGGTGAAATAATAGATACCTTAGAAATTCAAAAAGTTCTTAATGATTGCTACAAAAAACTCTATTCAGAAATTTGGAGGAAATAATATAATACCTGGAAGCATTCCACCTTTTTAGACTCAGCCAGAAACAATTGGAAATTTTGAATAGATCTATATCAAGCACTGATATAACATCAAGTATATGAAATCCCCCCAAAAGAAAAGTCCGTGACCAGATGGCTTCACATCAGAATTTTACCAAACCTTTAAAGAGGAACTAGTATCTATATTAGAAAACGTTTTCCAAAACAGAAAAAGAAGGAATACTTCCCAACACATTCTATGAAGCAAATATCACCCTCATCCCCAAACCAGGAAAAGACCCAACATGGAAAGAAAATTATAGACCAATATCCTTAATGTATATAGATGCAAAAATATTCAATAAGATCCTAGCAAACAGAATCCAGCAACACAGCAAACAAATTATACACCATGACCAAGTTGGTTTTCTCCCAGGGTCTCAAGGTTTGTTCAACATACATAAATCTGCAAATACAATTTATCACATAAACAAAATAAAAAAGTTTATATGATTCTATCAATTGATGCAGAAAACACTTTTGATGGTATCTAGCACCCTTTCATGATCAGAACACTTAAGAAAATAGGCTTAGATTGGTCATTTCTTAAACTGTCAGAGGCCTTCCACAGCAAACCCACAGTCTATATCGAATTGAATGGAATAAAATTGAAAACGTTTCCACTCAGATCTGGAACTAGACAAGGATGTCCATTGTCTCCAGTGCTATTCAACATAGTAATGAAAGTCTTAGCCATCACAATCAGACAAGAGAAGGCAATCGGGGTATCCAAATGGGGTCAGAGGATATCAAACTCTCACTCTTTGCAGATGACATGATCTGGAAAACCCCAGAGACTTAACTATAAAACTCTTAGAAGTGATCTAGGAATATAGGAGCATCTCAGGATACAAAAATCAATACTTACAAATCAGTACCAATAATAGTTAAGCTGAAAAAACAGTCAAGGACTCTATTCCTTTTATAGTATTGCTAAAGAAGATGAAATACCTGGTAATTTACATAACAAAGGATGTGAAAATCTCTATAAAGAGAACTTTGAAACTCTGAGAAAAGAAATAGCTGAAGATGTTAACGAATGGAAAAATATACCATGCTCATGGCTGGGAAGAATCAACATTGTTAAAATGTCCATACTACCCAAAGCAATATACAAATTTAATGTAATCCCTATTAAAGCACCACTGCCATACTTTAAAGATCTGGAAAAAATAGTGCTCTGTTTTATGTGGAATCAGAAAAAAAACCTCGAAAAGGCAAGACATTACTCAGAAATAAAGACAAATCAGGAGGAATCATGCTACTAGACTTCAGACTGTACCATAAATCTATAGTGATGAAAACAGCATGGTACTGGCATAAAAATAGGCAGATGTATGGAACAGAATAGAGAACCAAGAGATGAACCCAGCCACAAATTGTCATTTGAGTGTTGATATGGCTATCAGAAACATACCGTATATACTCGAGTATAAGCCGAGTTTTTTCAGCACAAAATTTGTGCCGAAAAACCCGAACTCAGCACAAATTTTGTGCCGAAAAAACTTGGCTTATACTCGAGTATATATGGTAAATTGGGGGAAAGATTCCCTATTTAACAAATGGTGCTAGGTGAATTGGCTGGTGATATGTAGAAGACTGAAACTGGACTCTCACATTTTACCATTAACAAAAATTGATTCTCACTGGATAAAAGATTTAAACTTAAGACATGAAATTATAAAAATACTAGAAGAGAGTACAGGATAAACACTTGAAGATATTGGCCAGGGAGAATATTTTATGAGGAGGGCCCCCCTGGGCATTTAAAGCAACACCAAAAATATATTACTGGAAACTGATAAAACTAAAAAGCTTCTTCATAGCCAAGAGCATAGTAAGGAAAGCCAACAACTTTCAGAATGGGAGAAGATCTTTGCAGTTTATGCTTTTGACAAAGTTTTGGTAACTAGAATTCACAGAGAATTCAAAGTAATCAATAAGAAAAGAACAAATAACTCCATTTCTATGTGGGCAAGAAACTTGAACAAACTTTTCTGAAGAAGACAGGCTCATGGCCTACAAACACATGAAAAAATACTCATCTTTAATCATCAGAGAAATGCAAATCAAAAACACTTTGAGACATCATCTACCTCCAGTAAGAGGTAGACTCACATATGTGAGAGTAACTCACATAACAAAATCCCAGAACCATAGATGTTCCTCTACCAGGTATATGTCCAAAAGGCCAAAAATCATTTTACAACAAAGATATTTGCACCAGAATGTTTATTGCAGCCCAATTCTTTTTTTTTTTTTTTTTTTTTTACAGTTTTTGGCCAGGACTGAGTTTGAACCTAACACCTCTGGTATATGGGGCTGGTGTCCTACTCCTTTGAGCCACAGGCACCGACCCCTCCAGTCCAATTCTTAATTGTCAAGTCATGGAAACAGCCCAAGTGTCCATCAACCCATGACTGGATTAATAAATTGTGAGATTATCTATCTATCTATCTATCTATCTATCTATCTATCTATCTATCTATCTATCTATATCTCATAGAATATTATGCTGCCATAAAAAAGATGGAGACTTTACCTCTTTTATGTTTACATAGATGGAGCTGGAACATATTCTTCTTAGTAAAGTATCTCAAGATTGGAAGATAAAGTATCCAATGTACTCTACTATTTTGAAACCAATATATAATCACCTCATACTTTCATACGAATGATAAAACATAACTATAGCCCAGAATGAAGGGAGGAAGAGGAGGGGGAGGGGATGAGGGGGGAGGGAAGGGGGCAGGCCAGGTGGAGGGAGGGTAATCGGGTATATGTCAAATCTATTAAGAGTAGAGTATAAACACCTTAACACGACAAGTAAGACAGGTGAAGTCTACGTTAACCAGTTTGATGTAAGCATTCCAAATTATATATAAAATCAGCACATTATACCCCATAAATTCATTAATGATATAGTAATGATTTAATAGAAAGAAAAAGAAAAATAGGGAAAACAATCAAAACAACTAAGAGGTGTTGTATAACTCAAACAACTAAGAGTTTTTGTATGAATGTTGTACCATAAAAATAAATAAGTAAGGTCATGGTTATATTAGTTTGATTTAAGCATTCCACATTGTATGTCAAATCATCACATTGTTCCCCATAAATATGTAGAGTTAAGATTGAATAAACTTAAGTTATAAAAAAAAAAAAGAACCATATGATTTGGCCAGGTGCAGTGGCTTATGCCTATAATCCTAGTACTCTGGGAGGCTGAGGCAGGTAGATTGCCTGAGCTCAGGAGTTTGAGACCAGCCTAAGTAAAAGTAAGATCCCATCTCAAAAAATAGCTGAACATTGTGGTGGGTGCCTATAGTTCCAGTTACTAGCGAGGCTGAGAGGCCAGAGGATTGCTTGAGCCCAAGAGTTTGAGGTTGCTGTGAGCTATGATGCCATAGCACTCTACCAAGGGTGATCAAGTGAGATTCTATCTCAAAAAAACAAAAACCTTTTGAATAGATACAGAAAAAACATTTCACAAAATTCAGCACCCTTTCATGATAAAAATGCTTAAGAAAATTGGCATAGATGGGACTTACCTCAAAATTATAAAGGCCATATGTGATAGATCCACAGCTAACATTATAATGATTGGGGAAAAATTGAAAGCATTCCCACTTAGAACTGGAAATAGACATGGTTGCCTACTATCTCCACTTATGTTCAACATACTGTTAGTAATAGCCAGAGCAGTCAGGCAATAAAAGGAAATCAAGGATATCTAAATAGGGAAAGAAGAGGTTGAATTATTGCTCTTTACTAAGGACATGGTCTACTCTCCAGAAAAACCACAAAGATTCAACCAAGAGGATCCTGGAGTTGATAAATTCAGTAAAAGTTCCTGGCTACTGGCTCAGTGCCTGTGGCTCAAGTCACTAAGGCATCAGCCACATACACCTGACCTGGTGGGTTTGAATCTAGTCCTAGCCCGCCAAACAACAATGACGGCTGCAACCAAAAAATAGCTGGGCGTTGTGGCAGGCACCTGTAGTCCCAGCTACTTGGGAGGCAGAGGCAAGAGAATCACTTGAGCCCAGGAGTTAGAGATTGCTGTGAGCTGTGGTGCCACAGCACTCTACCCAGGGTGAAAGCTTGAGGCTCTGTCTCAAAAAAAAAAAAAAAAAAAATTTCTGGTTACAAAATATACGTATACAAATCAGTAGTTTTCATATGTTCCAACAGCAGTCAAGCTGAGAATCAAAAGATGTAATATCTTAGTAGAAATAAAGAAAAATAAAATACTTAGGAATATATTTAACCATGGAAGTGAAACAGCATTATAGAGAAAACTATGAAACACTGAGGAAAGAAATTGTAGAGACTGTAAACAGATGAAAAAACATAACATTCTCATGGGTCAGCAGAATTAACTTGTTAAAAGGGCTGCACAAATGCATATTAAAGTACCAATAGAAAAAATAGTTTTACTCTTCATATGGAACCACAAAAGACCTTCAACAGCCTATGCAACCTATGTAATAAGAGCAAAATGGGGAGCATCACCTTACCAGACTTCAATGTATACCACAAGACTATCGTAACCAAAACAGCATAGTACTGGAGAGAAAAGAGATGTTGACTTACGGATCAGAACAGAGAACCCAGAGATGAAATTATCCTCATACTCACATCTGATGTTTGACAAAGCAGATTAAAAACCTACACTGGGGAAAATAATCCTTATTAAATAAATGGTGCTAGGAAAACTGGATACCCATGTGTAAAAGAATGAAACAGGATCTGTGCCTCTTACCACTCAACAAAAATTAATTCACTATGGATAAAAGGCTTAAACCCAAGTAAACCCAAAACTGTAAGAATTCTGGAAGAAAATGTTGGCAAAAATCTTACAGATACCACCCTGGGAAAAGATTTTTTAAAAATGACCTCCAAAGCAGTCACAGCAACAACAGAAATAAATTAATAGGACCTGCTCAAATTATAAAGTTTCTGCACTGTCAAGGACACAGTAGAGTAAATAACCCACAGAATGGCAGAAAATATTTTCATGCTGTACATTTGATGAAGGGCTGTTAACCAGGATCTACAAAGAACTCAACCATATTCGCAAGAAAAAAAAAATCAACCCCATTAAAAGTGGGCAAAAGTCATGAATAAAAACTTTTCAAAGGAAGATGGCCTAATGGCTATAAAACACATGAACTTAATATGTAAGACTCCACTCAAAGTGGTTTGGTTGCTGATTTACTTATACCTGTCTTATTCTGCGAAAGTTTTGGGGCACCATACAATAAAAATATGTAAATATAATATACATATGGGAAAATCAGGTCCCAAATAAATTGATATAGCTAGATCTTTAGAATCAACTCAGTTTCTAGAATTTCATCTCTCTCTCTCTCTTTTTTTTTTTTTTTTCTGAGATAGTGTCTTGCTCTTTTGCCCAGGCTACTGGAGTATGGTGGGGCAATCATAGCTCACTTGTAAGTTCAGATTCCTGAGTTCAAGTGATCCTCCTGTCACTTGGACTACAGGTACAGGCCACTCTGCCTGAATAATTTTTTTTTTTTCCTTACTATTTCTTCTCCTTCTTTTTTTCTTTAAATAAAGTTGAAGTTTCGCTGTGTTGCCCAGGCTGGTCTGAAACACCTGGCTTCAAGTGATTCTCTTGTCTTGGCCTCTCAACGTTCTGGGATTATAGGCATTAGCCTCTGTGCCTGACCAAGTTTCATCTTTATCATTCATTTTAATATTATATTGATTTTTCTTTTAATTTTCCCTTAAAAAAATGAACTTTTATTTTAATAATCATATTCAGATGGGCAGAGTGCTGTGGCGTTGCAGCTCACTGCAACTTCAAACTCTTGGGCTTGATCAGTTCTTTTCCCTCAGCCTCCCAAATAGCAGGAACTACAGGCACCCACCACAATGCCTATTTTTTTGTTATACTTGTCATTGTTACTTTGCAGGCCTGTGTTCGAACCTGCCTGCCTCACTGTATGTGGCCCGCACCCTAAGCACTGAGCTACAGATGCTGAGCCAATTTTTTACACTTCAAAAATGATACAGCGTATAACTTTCTCACTCTATTGCCCCAGCTAGAATGTCATGGCCTCAGCCTAATTCACAACAACCTTGGATTCTTATGTTCAATCTAAGAATTCAAATATCAGCAGATGCCTCAACAAAAACAATGGACTGCAGGTACCCGCCACAACACTTGGCTATTTTTAGAGATGTGGTCTCACTCTAGCTCAGGCTGGTCTCGAACCTGTGAGCTCAGGTGATCCACCAACCTCGGCCTTCCGAAGTGCTGGGATTGCAGGCATGCGCCACTGTGCTTGGCCCTTTTCTTCTTCTTAACAGGGTCTTTAGAGAGCAAAAGTTAAAAACTTTGGTGAGGTCCAATGGGTCAATTTTTCTATATAGATTTTCTTTAAGTGTCGAGTCAAAGAACTCTTTATCCACCATTATTTCCTGAAGATTTCCTCTTGTTTTCTTTTCTAAATGTTTCGTAGTTTTAAGATTGACATTTAAGTCTGTGGTCTAATTTGAGTTCATTTTTATATAAGATGTGAGATTTAGGTTGAGGTTCTTCATTATTTTAGCTATTCCAGGTTCTTTGCCTTTTCATATCCATTTTTCATTTTCTTTATTAATGAATGAATGATGGATGGTGTCTTGCTGTCACGCAATCTGGAGTGTGGTGGCTGTAGTGGCATAGTTATTGTTCATATAGCCTCAGACTCTTGGGATCAGGAGATCTTCCCACCTCAGGCTACCAAAGACCTGAGACTTTTTTTTTTTTTAATTTTTTGTAGAGACTGGGCATTTCTATGTTGCCCAGGCTGGTAGTAAATCTCCTGTGTTGACCTCCCACAGTGCTGGGATTATAGGATCACTCTATGCACATCCTTGTCATATAAATTTTTAAATAGTTTTGTTCATTTATTTTTAAAAAACCATTCTTGGATTTTGCTAGGAACTGCATTAAACCAATAGATCAAGAATGAAGATGAGCCTGCTTTAGTTGCCTTCTTTGCTAGTTTTGGAGATAAGGAGAGCAATTTGGAGAAGAATCAGCATTCTTTAAAAAGGGGTTTGCTATTTACATTTTTTTTTTTTTTTTTTTTTTAGTTTTTCTTGCTTCTGAATGTTTGTATTTTCTCTTCATTCCTCAAGAGGAATTTCATTCATATAGAACTCATGGTTGACAGTTCTTTCTGCACTTGCCAAATGTTGTGTTCAGAACCTTCTGGCTTCCATTGTTTCTGTTGAGGCATCTGCTGTTATTTGAATTGTTAACTCCTCTGTAAGTGTGGTGGTTTCCCTCTTACTGATTTCATGATTTTTTTTCCTTTAGCTTTTACTAATCTATCTTGATAAGAAGTTATTTATTTATTTATTTTTAGATGGAGTCTCTTTCTGTTGCCCAGGTTAGAGTCTGATGTCATTACCCTAGTTCCCAACAGCCTCCAACTTCTGAGTTCAAGTGATCCTCCTGCCTCAGCCTCCTGAGTAGGACTGCAGGTACCATCCACAATGGCTGACTAGTTTTTTTTTTTTTTTTTTAAGTAGAGAAAGGTTCTCTCCTTTGCTCAGGCTGGATTCGAACTCCCAAGCTCAAGCAGTCTTCTTGCCTTGGCCTCCCAGAATGTTAGGGTTAAGGGAGTGAGCCATCATGCCTGGCCAAATCTGTAGTTTTATGTCTTTTGCTAAATTTGGAAATATTTAGCCATATTTTATTTAAAAATTCTTTTGGCTCTGCCAACTTTCTTCTCTTCTTCTGAAACTTCAGTGCTATAAACCTTGGGTCTTTTGTTACTATACCACAGGGCCTTAAGTCATTATCCTCCACTCCCCACCCTTTCTCTTTTTCTTATTGGTAAATTCTGTTGTTCTGTCTTTATATCCATTGATTTCCATCAATGAGTTTCTTTTTATGTTGTTTTTGTTACTATATTTTTCCATTCTTTAACTTTCATTTTATTTATTTTTCATACTTCTAGTTCTTTGCTGAGACTTTTGTTTGTTCTAAGAGAACATGTAATTGCTTGTTTATGCATTTTTATGATAGACACTTTAAAATCCTTGTCAGATAATTCCAATATTTGTGTCATCTTGGCACTTGTATCAGTTGATAGTTTTTTTTCTCAGTCAAGTTGAGATTTTCCTGGGTAATGGTGTGATGTATGATTTTTAAGTGTGTCTTGAACATTTCAGATATCATGTTAGGAAATTCTTTGTCCTACTTAAATCTTTTATTTTAGTTGACAACTTGTTTAGGTTTAGCACTCAGGTCTTGGTCTACTTTTGATGATAGTTCCAATGATAGCTTAAGTTTTAGAGCCATTGTCTGCTGTTTTAGTCTCTCTTGTTCCTTTTCTGCCTCTAGGCCTTTCACTTGTTGATCCCTGTTAGTGTCTCCTGAGAGTGGGGAAGGAGTTCCCCAGCCCTGGTTGTCTGGTGGTTTTGAATGGGGGGAGTCTGGGCAGCAAGGTACTTCTCCTGGTTCCTCTTGTCAGTGAGGTTCTTAATAACCTACCTTTCTACTGCTGTTTTGCTGGTTGTAATCACTGGGATTCCTGTTGGATCTGAGGCAGGAATGAACATGAGCCTGCGTTAGCTTCCTCCTTTGCTAGTTTGGAGGTAAGGAAAGTACTGGTTTGCTTTCTTCTCTTAGGTGGAGTTCATGAGACATCCTGTTATTATATTGTTTCTCCAATCCTGGCATCCAGAGCTGGTTTCTTTGACTCTTTCCACTTTTTAGAGTTCTTTCACATCAGGATGAGGAAAAATGCTTTACTGCTTCTTGTGCTCATCTCTAATTTATTCCCACACACGTTATACACATTTTGTCTTTAATGCTCTTCATCTTCCCTATCCCACAAGTTTTGGTTAGACCAGAACTTGATGCTTACATCTTTATGGCTATTAATTAATGTTTATACCTGGCCTACATAGTATAATATGAGGATATTTCTTTTCTTAACGGGTTTCTGTTTTTCTTGGTTTTCTATATGTTATTAGCTGATCCTTAAGCTATATGACCAATTTCCTTTTTCTTCCTGTTCTTTCTTTCCTGGAGACAGTCCTCTAAGAGCCACACCTTTGGTGGAGGGAGGGAGGGTAATGGGTGGGGCCACATCTATGGTGCATCTTAGAATGGGTACAGGTGATTGCACTAATGTACAGAGCTATGATTTAACAACAATAAAAAAAAAAAAATAAGAGCCACACTTTACTGAGCTGGTTGTTTTCTGGGCCTTCTACATATCTCCCATCTTGGAATGTCACATCGCCACCATTGTACATATCTTTTTTGTCCTGTCTCCTTTGTTGTCTAATTCTATGGATTCCATGTGTCCCTCTTGGTTGTTTTAGTACTTGGTTTTTGGAGCACACCCTGAGGGTGTTTCTGTTTGGGGCATATGTAATTTTTAAAATTTGAGACATTTTTTTTTTTTTTTTTTTTTTTTTTGGAGTTTTATTTATTTTTTTTTTATTGTGGAGAAGGGGCAGGGAAAGAAGGCGGGGGGAGAGGTGAGTGACAGGGTCGGGCCAGTAGCATGGTACCACATTGGCTGTATCTAGGTAGAGGCAGTTTCAGGCCGGGCCTTGCTGAGT
>CAUYPK010140575.1:0-39992 GCA_963574355.1 Loris lydekkerianus | reverse complement strand
TCATAATGCCAGAGTTTTTCTGTTGATTTTGCCTCATGATTGTTTTTTACCATTGCCTCTGGCCATCTTCAGAGTTGGAGGTGTCTCTCCAAGATTAGACCCCAGCGGGATCACTCTATTGTTGCTGGATCTTTGTAGGGATTGACCCTGTGTAGTTCCTCTGGGGCTGCTCTAGGTAGGGAGTTCTGGTTGTGGAAGCAGCTCCGTTGTGTGACACACCCAGATCCAGCAGCAGGGCTGGGGGTGGTGCGCACAGTTGTGGGAGTGCCTGGTGCCCAGTGACTTTTGCATAGAGGGCCCAAGGCTCCAGCAGTCTCTTGCCAGGAGAAGGGCTCTGCACAGAGGCAGGGAGGGCTCCAAAGGGCACGCAGCTACCAGAGTCCCTGGCCAGATGAATGGGCTAGTGCGAAGGCTGGGAGGACACAGGGTTGCATGGCTCCCACAGTTCCTAGTCAGGGAATGCAGAGGCCCTGTGGGTGAGGGTCACCGGTTGAGGGTCACTGCACAGCTCTTATGAAGGTCTGGGCGGTGCCAAGCCCAGGAGTTTGAGGTTGCTATGACCTGTGATGTCATGGCACTCTACCCAGGGCAACAGCCCAAGGCTCCAGTGTGCCAAAACCGTCTCACTCTGCCCCTAAGGATTAAGGCTGCAAGGCAGCTCTGTCCCCACCTTTCAGCTGCTCAGTCACTAGGTTACTAGGTCCCATCCTATCCTTTCTCTGCGACCCTTAGGCCAGAGCTTGCTGGGGCAGTTCTTTCACAATGGCTTAATGCACCCAGCTCAGTGGCTCAGTCTGGGGCCCCAGATAATGCCCAAAGTTCTCCACACTCCTGCTCAAGTTCTCCCCAAGGCAGTTCAACTGAGTGCCAAGTCCAGGAACAGCAAAACAGTTCACAGGTAAGGCCTTTCTTGTTTACAGTCTCACTGCTGCTTGTACTTGCGGTTGCTGGTGTGATTAGGTCGATCAAACACACGCAACCACTTGCCAGTTTTCCACCGTTTTTGTCTTCCTCCTGGGGTCCAGAAGTCCCTTGCTGGCTCCCTGTATTCTCAAAGGGATGATCATAGGCAGATCCCACTGGCCAGACATGTCTGGAGTCTTGTCTCCCCAGACTCGCCGTGCCCAATTGCAGGGAAGCTGTTACTCAGCCGCCATCTTTAATCCAATCCTAAAGATAGGTATTTTTAAAGTTCCCTTTTCATATAATTCCCTTTAGAAATAAGTAGAAAAGTGATTGAAAAAGTTCCTTAAATGCAATATAAGAGAACTTATTTATCTCACTTATATTCATGGAGATGGGAGAATACTTGCCTATACAGTACACAAGTTGCTTGTTGGTCAGGATTTATAAATAGGTTGTAACCTGAGTAGTGACATACTTTGTGTTAATATTTAACACATGTAAGATGTTAATCAGATAGATTTAGTATGAGTGTGATTATGAGTGTGATGTGTGATAAGTATGATTTAGTATGAGTGTGTCTGTGTGTAGGGGAATTTTTATTCTTAGTTTCAATAATTTATTTTGATATCATGTTTAAAATAAAATAAATTGGTTTATTTTAAATACTTTTTCATATAGTGTTTTTATTAGATGTTAGTAGTGAAAGTCGTGGATACCCTCAAAGACCTTTTCTTTAATAAAACTAAGTCAAATTTTTATCCTTTCTGTGTTGAGAGCAAAACAGAGGAATCTTGACACTTTTATACTTTGGTCAAGGAAACTGCTTTTAGAAGAGATGATTACTCCCCTTTACTTTTCTTTGCTCTTTTGTCGCTAATAAATAAATATACCATTGCTCAGTGGTTAGAACACCAGCCACATACACTGTGGCTGGCAGGTTCAAACCTGGACGGGGCCTGCTAAACAACAATGACAACTACAACAAAAAAATAACCAAGTGTTGTGGTGGGCATTTGTAGTCTCAGCTACTTGGGAGGCCGAGGCAAGAGAATTGCTTCAGCCCAAGAGCTTGAGGTTGCTGTGAGCTATGACTTCACGGCACTTTACCAAGGGTGACATGGTGAGACTCTGTCTCAAAATAAAAAAAATAAGTACACCATTTTTGTATGTGTTATTTAAATAACATATTATCTATTTATTAGGAGCTAGCAAGAATTGGTTTCAATGTGTATAAAATTTAAATATTTTTGTGTCAGAATTTTAATCAGTTAAAATTATTTCATGGATTTTGATTTGGAAGATTATCAGTTCTTTGTATTTTTACTAGAATACATGACTGATTAATTCTAGAATTTGGAGCTGTTCTTACATAGCAAATATTTGTTGTTCTCACAAACAAATATTTGATTGTAGTAATGCCCCCTCCCTTATCTACAGTTTTACTTTTTGTGGTTTAAATTACCCATGGTCAGCCATGGCTTGGAATATGGGTGAGTATAGTACAAAAGATTATTTTGAGAGAGATCAGATAACTTTTATATAGTTTAGTTATATTTTATTAATAGTTGTTGTTTATTAATCTCTTACTGTGGCTAATATTAAAGTTTACCATAGATACGTAGGTATAAAGAAAACAAAGTACAGTAGAATGTCTTTAAATTGATCACCCAAGGAACTGTAACAAACTTGTCAACATATGGAGGTGTTCCACATAAAGAACTAGGCCTATTGTACTGATAACATACATGTGGTGCGTGTCCATTCTATGAAAATTAGGTCAACTTGTGGAAGTTGTCAACTATGGAGGTTCTACCATATATATAGTACTTAGTACTATCTGAGATTTCAGGCATCCACATCTTGGAATGTAGTCCCTGTGGGTAAGGAAGAACAATTAACAATTGTATACTGAAAAATGTATCCGATTCATTGTTTTCATGGCATGTGCTATTTTTTTTTTCTCATTTTTTTTTACATGTTGGATTGCTCTAGAGATCCATGGATCTCTTCTTATCATATTCTTTCTCTTAGTAACCTCATGGCTTTGAATTTCATCTGTAGACTATGAAGACTCTCAAACTTATATCCTCATCTTTGACCTACCCTTTAACTTCTTGATTGTTTATTCAACTGCCTACTTGTCATCACATTGATGTTTGCCAAGCATCACAAATAATATATATTCAAAATTGAACACATTTTTCTTCTTCATAACTAGTCTTCCCAAAGTTTTTCCCACCTAAATAAATGGCAATTTCATGCTTTGGGCTCAAGATAGTAATCCTTAACTTTATCTTACCTTTCTCTTTCTTTTACACCCCATATTTTACTTGTCAGCAAATCATGTTGGCTCTACCCTCAAAATATACCCAGAATTTGACACATTCTCATGACTTCCCTGATTACTGTTCTGTTTTAAGCAACTATCTATGTTCTGTGTGTTACTGAAATAAACTTTTAACTGATCTTCCTGCTTTTTCCCTGCCCCAGTTGATCCTCTGCACAACAGCCAGAGTGACTTTTAATACTCAAATTAAATTATGTAATTGGTGCTCAGAACCTTTAATAGCTTCCAATCACAGAGTTAAAGTCTTGTCAGGAACCAACAAGGCCATGCATTCTTAGCTACCTTGTCTTTGACCTCATATCATACTATTTATTTCCTTTTCTTTGCTTTATCTCCTGGCCTCTTTGCTTTTCTTAAATACTCTAGAAACATTCCTGCCTTTGTTTTTACTATTTCCTGATCTTTTCTGGATATTTGCATAATTTGCTTTATTACTTTCTAGTCTTAGAGGCAGATGTCACCTTCTAAGGGAGGTTTCCTGACCACCTTACCACTCTATTTAAAATGTAACCTCCCTAGTCCACACAGTTTTGTATCTCCTCTTCTTTGCTTCGTTTTTATCAATAGTAATGATCACCATTTGGTATTCAATACTCTTTCTTTATTGTTTGTAAATTATTTGCTAATATCTGTTAACCATTTTCTTTTTTTAAAACAAAATTGAGATAAAATAGTATGATGTTAATAGAGGTTACTGCTGAATGGTAGAATTATAGTAAGTTTCCTTTATTCTTTTTTTTTATATTTCCTCAATTTCTATAGTTGGTGTATATTAAATGGCATGTCAGGAATAGACAAATAATTTATTTTAAAACAATCTCTAACATCTTTCATTCAAAAACAAGTCAGTTAAGGCACATTAATGAGCCAGATCACCCTTTGTGGTTGATGAAGCAATTTAAATGCAGTGGGATAAAGGTTCCAAAGTTTCTTTAAACTTAAGTTATACTATTTCATATTTAATTGTCTCATTCTCACAGATCAGAGATCAGCAAATTTATAGACTAGATAGTAAATATTTAGGCTTTGCAGGCTATACAGTCTCTGTCACAACTACTTAACTCTGTTCTTTTAGTGCAAAAGGAGCTTTAGACAAGTGCAATGTGACTGTGTCCCAGGAGAATTTATTTGCAGAAACTGGCAGCAAGTTGGATTTGGTGTGTAGAGTATAATTTGTAAATTTTTGCTATAGATTGTGGATTAAGCTTTCTAATGCCAGGTTCTTTATCTCAGAAATGAAAATACAGTCAGTCCTTCATGTTCAGGGTAATGGGGATACATTTCTGGATCCAACCAACTATGGATTGAAAATATTATAAAAAAAATTATCTCTATACTGAACATATACAAACATATTTTTCTTGTCATTCCTAAAGAATTATGAAGTAACAACTATTTACATAATATTTATATTGCATTAGGTATTATAAGTGATCTAGAGATGATTTAAAGTACATGGGAGGGTATGCATGCATTATATACAAATGCTACACTATTTTATTTCAGGGACTTAAGTATCCATGGATTTTATTATCTGCAAGAGGTCATGGAATCAATCTCCTAAGGATACTGAGGCACAACTATATAGGCATGCTGAATCCTGGTTTCTTCACTGTATATCAATTATTAATTTATAATGTTAATTGATAATTTTATTTGAATTAAACTCTGTAGTCTTTAAAGATTCTATGCTTCCAAACAAGGAAACTAAGTTAGAGACTTCTTATATCTATAAAGATGATTTACTTTTGATTTGCATTCAATATGTATTCCAATCCTATACATCTTGATTCTTAATGATCACCTCAATGGAAGTTGTTCATTATCTCCATTTGGGGTTTTAAAAGTTCACAGGCATGTTATAGACTTTTTTCTGATTTTCAACTTCTTCCCATGTCTTTCCATGTCTTTGGCATCAAGAGCGAGCCCAGCAGCTTTCCCTTTCTTTGTGATTCTCTTCTAAGGACATGTTAGAATAGTGAGAATAAGAGTCTGAGAAGCCTGAATGATAAAAGGAGATGGACCATCTGGTGTGGTAGTAGTCCCTTAAATTGGTCACTTATGTATATATTTTTTCTTAATCTATTTTTTTCCACAGTGATAGTAACAAAGATTTGACCTATTTTACATTGCCCATGAAAACACACAAAAAAGCTTAAATTTAAAAAGGATAAAATTAATATACTTTATTGATGTTGGACTTTAATGTAAAATATTTAAACCCAAATACTCTTGGCTATTAATTTCCTAATCATATTTTTTAGATTTTCTTCTGATGCTGTATCCATATAGACTATAAAAATTCCACAATTGTTGCTATATAAGCATGTATCTAGTGCATATTTAATGGTTTAACTAGAAATGTATTTGTGAGTTTATTCTCCATTGGTGGTGATCAAAATTATTAATTTTAAAGGGTATTGTTAAATAATTTTAAAATAATTATTTTTAGGACTAAATATTTTATCCCATATTCAAATACTATTTTTCTACAGTTTTTTATATTTAAATTTTGTAATTTCCATTAATCTAGGAAATTTAAATAATCCCTTTAAACTGAAAATCTTAAGGGAATTTATTTAAATTATATTTATTAAAGTTATTGTAAGTTTAAAACATGCTGTGTTTGAAGTTAGTTTGCATATGAAAACTTTCTGTTTGAATCATATATTTTTTTTTAAGTTTTGTCCATCAACAAAAGGCACAACCAGATACCTCACTTCTACTGGTGCTGATGGAACAATCTGTTTCTGGCAATGGCATGTAAAAACAATGAAATTTAGGTAAGTTTAAAAGCAGTTTAAAAATCAACCATATTAATTTTTGTTTATTACCTTTATTCTTAGTAGTCCATAGTTTTATATATGTGTGTGTGTGTGTGTGTGTGTGTGTTTGTATGTGTGCGTGTGTGTTTGTACACATATCCCTGCCTACTTCAACTGGTTGTTAGAGATTTTAGAATAAAATTTTTATATCAGTGTTGAAGAGGCTATTTAATTTATTTAGAAAATTTTGGTAAAGCATTTTATTTGTATCCTTTCTTACATTGGTAAGGACACTTTGAACTTCTCATAATGATAGTAGAAAGTAACACAGTAATATGTTTGTAAAGCTATGGTGGTAATATGGATATCATAAAGTATATTTGCAAGGTTAAGTACATTTTTTAACCTAAATGATGGGAGTAGTGCTTATTGACCACTTCCTTAGGTGTTTCTATGATATTGATGCTAAGTTGATCAGTAACCAGCAGGGTACTAGGATTCTTGCCCATTTGATGAACATGATGAAAAATTAAAATTTATTTTTTTTTTTCTTTAGAGATCGTCCAGTGAAATTTACTGAGAGATCCAGACCTGGAGTTCAGATATCCTGTTCATCTTTCAGTTCTGGTATGTATAAAAATAGAATTTTTGTTTTGAGAATATTCAATGTGCACAGCTATGATTTAATATTAATAATAAAAAATTTGAAGGTTTTTTTTTTTGCCCTCAGTCAAGTGCTTTGGTATCATAGCTCACATTAACTTCAAACTCTTGGGCTCAAGCAATCTTCTTGCCTTAGCCTCCCAAGCAGCTGGGACTGCAGGCAGCCACCACAACACTGGCTATTTTTCGAGATGGGGTCTCACTCTTGCTCAGGATGGTCTTGAACTCCTGAGCTCAAGGGATCCTCTTGCCTTAGCCTCCCAGAGTGCTAGGTTTACATATGTAAACCACTGTGCCTGACCTGCTTTTTTTTTTATGAAGAAAGAATGTATACATTTGAGCCTTAATGGAAGCACATCAAAAATATGAACCATATATTATGACAGAGAGAACTTTTTGGATTCTAATTAACGTGTAATAGGGATTTTTTTCTTCATGATTTTATATATTTTTATAATGCAGATTTTGCATGGTGAAAAACAGACTACTACTCTAATATCCACTAACAATGTATATAATTCCTTCCCCAATCAATTAAAAAATACTGCCCTAACTTTATAGATAATATGTACTATGGCTTCATATCAAAGACACTATTATAGTGTGTAAACAGTGCTTTTTTCTATTACTAAGAGTTCTATTTCAGTTAACCTTTTATTTTCTTGTCTTTTTTAATTATGGTAAAATATACTGACAAAATTTTTCATTTCAATCATTTTTAAGTGTATAGTGCTACGGCATTAAGTATATATTCACATTGTTTTCCATCCAGTACCATTGTCTATCTCTAGAACTTTTTCATCACCTCATTCAACCACTATATTCACTATAAAGAGAGCTGTAGATATGAGTTATTATATAAATAATTTTGAAACATAATTTTATAATTTTATATGAATTTATCAAGTTTGTGTTGTTTAATGTTTATGATCCAGAGTGGCGCCCATGACACAGTGGTTAGGGCACCGACCACATGCACCGAGGGTAGTAGGTTCAAACTCAGCTAAACATTAGTGACAACTGCAATAAAAAATAGCCAGGCATTGTGGTAGGTGCCTGTAGTCCCAGCTACTTGGGAGGCTGGGGCAAGAGAATTGCTTGAACCCAAGAGTTTGAGGTTGCTGTGAGCTGTGACACAACGACACTCTACTAAGGGTGACATAGTGAGACTCTGTCTCAAAAAAAAAAAAAAAAAAAAAAAGTTTATGATCCATAGGTCTGTATTTAGTTCATAGTTGGCAGATTTTGTTGGGTAAATGATACAGTTATCTATGTATTTCATTAGCTTTTCTTGAATTTTACTTTTTCTCTGAAGTGTTAATGTCTTTGATGGCTAGAATGCAATCTTATTTTCCAGGTGGTATGTTCATCACAACAGGTAGCACTGATCACGTGATTAGACTATATTATTTGGGTTCTGAGATCCCTGAGAAAATTGCTGAATTAGAATCACATACGGTAAGAGCAAAATTGGAAATTTAAATATAGTACTTTATTTTTTAACACCCTGGAAAATTGGTTTCATTTTTTATTTTCTGATTTGTACTATACTTTAATATAGGATGTTACTAAAACCTGTATGGCAAGGTGTTTCTTTAGTAATAAACATAAGTGTGAAATCCTGGATTTATTATGGTTGTGATATTTAACAGGTATCCTATTTGACTATATAGAAAAAGAAAAAAAAGTATAAAAATTTATTAATATTTTATATGTATAATCACATGACATGCATACATACACTGCAGTAATAGTTTGTGAAAACTCTTTTTAGCCTGCTGTACTATTAGTTATATGAGCTGCTTCTTACTTGAAATCTGCACACTGAATAAAAGACAGTAAGTATGTCCTAGGGGAGAAAAATATTTTTAGTGAATTTAGTTTGTTGATCTTAGTGTTATTGTTTTCAGAATGCCATTAAAGACGTGTAGAATATTATAAAACACTTGCTGAACTCTTACTTTACTGTTACGTGTTAGATTCTACAAGATTATAGAACAAGATGCTATACTTGTTTTGGGGAACAAGTATATGTTTAGATTAAAACCATTGGTGGAAGGTAGCTTTTCAGGAAGATTAGAGCCCCTGTTGTTTATATCCCTGTGCACCTTTCATGCATCTCTTCCTCTTTCTTTTCTTACTTTCTTCTTTGGATAATTATTTACTGTGGACTATGAGAGAATATCTGTTTTAGTTCACTGTACAGCTCATATGCCTCATTGTCAAAGCTATATAATCAGCAATTGAAAGCACTCAGCTTTGTAGGTCTTAATGCTAGCACTACCGTTGACATCTCCTTTGTAATAGAAATGTATGTTAATAAAACACATACAGTTTCCTTGGAAGAGAACTCTAATAGAAGGTGCTTTGTGAGTTGAACAAGTAGTTGTTTTCTAGAAATTTGTAGACCCCTGTTAGAAACCTTCTCTTGGAGCTTTTGGAAGCAGTGTCTTGGTTTTTGACCTAACAAAAACGTAATTGGACATTCTCCTTATGAGGACTTACTGAACCCTGCTGAGCTCTTACTTTATTGTTACTTATATCTAGATACTAAAATACTGGAATATTACTTAAATTGTGAGAGAGAAAAACTTAAGATATATTTTAAGATCTCAGTCTGAGACCATTAAGTGGGAGAAATCCATTTGTGGTAGAACATGCCAAAGAGGCATCTTTGCAGTTACACCCAAATAGGGTGGGGTATGTGTGTATGTGTGTGTGTGCATTCAGGTTTAAGGGCTGAGTGAAGAGAAAAGAATAAATGAATGAAAAAGAATTGAGGATGGGGAAAAAGCAAATAAAATTGATTTAATGGAGTTATATTTGCAGACACATAGTTTAAGAGGAAACATCAGAAATAGTAAACACTCTCTGTTGGAATCAGTGACAGCTGGTAGTCATTAAAATAAGGTAATACTTTAGAACATCCAAAACCAATTATTGCAATTACTAGTGGAAATCTAAAATAAAATGAAAAATAATTATAAAAATGAAGATATTTAGTATCAGCTTTTTAAAGATTTAAGTTCAAATGCAGTTCAGTTAGCTTAGTGATTTCTAAAAATGTGTACTTTTGAGGTGCATTTTAGCTTTAACACCAACAAATAAAGTGAAGCAAATTGCCAACACTGGTTTACACTTCAATCTTGTTATCACTACTACACATACTATATTTATAAAAGTAAAGATTAATCATTCTAAAAGAAAATTTAATTAGCAGTATCTAAAGTATAGTATCTTCAGAATGTCAGATGAATCCACGGTAAAATAATTAAATCATATGGGATACAAGAAATGATTGCTTTGTTTCCTGAAATCAAACAAGTAGAAAATTTAATCCAACTACTATTAAATCAGTTATTTTAAGGTGGTATCTTAATTAATGTGTTGTCTTATTACAGGGGATATAGTAAATTATTAATAGTAATTCCCATTCAGAACTATTTGCTTCTATTGATATGGTTTATAAGCAGATTTTATTATGTCTGGTTTGTTTCAGATTACTTCTAATAAGTATTCCTTCTTACTTAACACATTGTTTCAGCCATATTTAATTTTTTAAGGAAATTAGAGGTTTTCTAACTTAAAAGAGACTACTTCATGATGCTTTTGCATGTGCATTTGAGGGGAAGAAGAGTAGTTTATTCGTTTTACAAATAAATTCATTTTAACCAAAAATCTGTTTTTTTATGTCTTAGGATAAAGTTGTTGCTGTTCAGTTCTGTAACAATGGAGACAGGTAATTACATGTTTTACTACTGTTCTCTCAGAAGCAACTACCTCTACTATAGATATCTCATTTCTATCCAGTCACTTAGGTTATCTTTGATGACATTCTTACTCATCCCTTTCAAATGATCTCATCCATGTAGTAATAATGGTCTATCAGTTCTTCCTGTCTGAGTGTTTTCTTTTTCATTATTTCTTCTGTCCATTTCTGTTAGCATTTTCCTTAGTAAAGGGTTCCATTATTTGACCTGCTATTTCTGCTAGACCAACATTATTTGTTCATAAATCTTTAGTGTCTCCTCTTCTCTGTCTATGGAATAGAATTTAAATGTCTTAGCTTAGCATTTAGAGCTGTCTGCTGCTTGATTTAGACTTATATTATTTTCTCATCTACTGTAATGTTCATATAAATCCAGCCTAATTGATGTACTCATTATTCTTATCACATCCCATGTATCTCACCCATTTCTTTGCTTATACTTTTCCTCACTTCATTCCTACCCAGAAGGGCTATTTCCTACCTTCCCCTATTTTTTTTCTTTCCCTCCTACTTTCTACATCCCCCTTCTCCTCTTCTCTTCTCTCTCTCTTCCTTTCTTTGTCTCTTCTTCTCTAAGTCTTATCTTCCTTTTCAGGTTCCTGCCCTACCTACAGTGTTTTTTAACTATTCCTACTTTTAGCTATCTTGACCACCTCTGAATATATTATCTCTTACTACACATGTGATATGTATTTCCTATGTCTGTAAACTCAGAAATTAAATACAGATATCTGTACTCCCTCTACAATATTTTTTTCAAAAAGGGTGATGGTGTTTTAGTGATGGTCAGAAAGGTCGTGGACTAAAAGTTGATTCGGAATAATAGATTTAAAATTTTAACCACCTACCATAAATTTGTATCCACATGTAGGTTGAGTTTCTCTTGTGCTTCAGACCAGAAGTGTTTTGCATTTTGAATTTTTTTCAGATTTTGGAATATTTGCATATACATAATGAGATATCCTGAGTGTGGAACCCAAGTTTGAATCCAAAATTCATTTATGTTTCATGTACACCTTGTTCACGTAGCCTGAAGTTAATTTTATATAGTATTTTTAAAATAATTTTGTCCATGAAACAAAGTTTTGACCGTATTTTGACTATGATCTATCATATGAATTAGGTATGCTGTGTGGAATTTTTGAATTGTGGCATCATGTTGCTGCTCAAAAGTTTTTGTATTTTGGAGCATTTCATATTTTGTACTTTTGATTAGGGATGTTCAACCTTTATGTTTATAAGAACTTTATGTAGTGACCATGTTTTATTTTTATTTTGAGGTGATGAATAAGTTTATTTTGATTGTGATGATGGTTTTATGATTGTATACAATTGTCAAAACTTTTTAAACTGTACACTTTAAATATTATATGTCAATTATACACCAAGAAGGGTGTTAAAAATTCAATTGAAAAATCAGGTTGTTTCCCTTTTTTTCCCAGATTATTTTGATGGTACAAACAATTAGGTTACATTGTTTGAAATTTTTTAAAATAGGACAATAGGTGATTATAGTGATGAATTTTTTTTTATTTTTTTTATTTTGTTAAATGTAATAGTAAATAATGATCGCCTACAAAGAGTGATGTCTATATTATAGATGACAAAACCTTCAAATAAATTTTAAGATTTGCTTAACTGCACTATACTGAGTTAAATATTAGAAGGTTTGTGCAGCTACTATTTCATGTTAGAAGAATCTAAATTTTTAATTCCTTGCCTTTTTCCCTTAAGGAGAATCTCATTATTTTGTTTTAATTATTTATGTCCAATAAACATATTGGAAGATAACCAGTTTGACTAAAAGCAAATTGAAACAACAGTAACTTTTTTCTCTCAGGATTACAAAATAATAAAAGTGATAATACCCAAATATTGCCCAGGATGTGGGAAAATTGGACATTCTCCTACAACTTTTGATAACATTGTAAATTGATAAAAAATTCCAGGGAAACAATTTGATAGTGTGCATTAAAAGATTTGCGTATTTTTTGACTCAGCAAAAGCAAGTATAAAGTTATACAATGATATATTGTTGTGATGAACACTGGAAACTATAAATATTGATCATTACGGGGTTAATTAAATTGTGATGCATCCATATAGTGGAATACTTATTAAATGCAATGGTAGTTTTATACTTGTAAACATAGAAATATATTTGTAAAATATAGTTATATTAAGGAATACATATATGTATTCCTGTAGAGGAAACTATATAAGTATACACATATATGTATGTATTTAATAAATTCTGAAAGAATAAAAACTAAAATGTTGACAGTGAGAGATTTATGGGTGAGTGTATATGTTGAATAACATCATGATTGAGATATATTTTACATAACATAAAATTCAATGGGTTGGAATATGTATATTCATAGGGTTGTTACCCTATAATCATCACAGTCAATTTTAGAATATTTCATCACCCCAGAAAGAAAGTCCACATACCTTTTAGCTGTCACCCTCAATCATCCTATCCTCCATATCTAGCTCTAGACAACCATTAATCTACTTTTTATCTTTATAGATTTACCTATTCAAGATTCATCTAGGTCACAGCATATATCATTAACTCATTCCTTTTTATTGCTGCATAATCATTGTATGAATATGCCATATCTTTTATCCATGGGTGGACACTTGAATTGTTTCCACCTTTTGTCTTATGAATAATAATGCTACCATGAACATTCATGTACACATTTTTATGTGGATTCATACTTTCATTTCTCTTGGATGTATACCTGGGTATAATACTGCTGGGTCATATTTTGAGGCAGTACAACTGTTTTCCAAAGTAACTGTACCATTTTATATTCCCTCCAGTAGTGTATAAGAGTGAACATATTATTTTTATATTCAGAAAAAAATAGCAATTTCTAGTTTAAAGAAAATTAATAGACTATTTTAATTTTCTTTCCAGTTTACGGTTTGTTAGTGGAAGTAGAGACGGAACAGCAAGAATATGGCAGTATCAGCAACAAGAATGGAAGAGTATAGTGCTAGATATGGCTACTAAAATGACTGGGTAAGAATCTATATTTGATATTTCAGTGGTTCTCTTATATTATCTTTTACATTGAATTATATTTAATAATGAACATAAAATATCTTTTTACATTAGTAAGTAGTTGGAAGATAATTGGTAGATATGAAGTTTATATCTATATTCAGTCTCTAAGTAAATCACCTTTTGTTGTTGATTATCATACTAAATGATATGGACATTGCTGACTCATTCAAAATTCTGGTTTTAGGGCGGGCGTGGTGGCTCATGCAGGTAATCCTAGCATTTTGGGAGTCTGAAGTGAGTGGATCGCTTGAGCTCAGGAATTCAAAACCAGCCAGAGAAAGAGCAAGACCCTGTCTCTACTAAAAGTAGAAAAAATAGATGCTTGTTGTGGCAGTACCTATAGTTCCAGCTACTCAGGAGGCTGAAGCAGGAGGATCTATTAAGGCCAAGAGTTTGAGGTTGCTGTGAGCAATGATGATGCTATAACATTCTACCCAGGGTGAATGTGTCTCAAAAAAAAAAAAAAAAATTATGGTCTATTGTGACCCATTGATCTCTGTGTCCTACTCAGACCCACAGAGTCATTCTATGCCTTAGATTTTATAGCTCATTTTTTTTATCTGTTTATATTACTTTCTACTTTGAGAGTTATCTCTGTCATCTTAAACATGTGAAAAAGTTAAACATATCGTTTTTTTCTAATTTACTAAAGATACTTTAAAAATATTTCACATATTTAGCATTCCTACTCAACATTACATGTACAATTAATCAGCAGCCTGTTTTATCACCCTCACTGTTGATTGAAAGATAAATAATTACCTCTTTGGGACATTATGATTCCTTTCTTTGGGGTATAGCCCTGTAATACTTAAAGCTATAGTTTAGGATTTTTTTTTTCATCTAAACAGTTGGATGCTTCTAGAGAAATTTTGTCAAAACTTGCTATTTTACTTGCAAAAATTTATAAGGTATGAAGACTATAAATTGTTTTGTTTAGGAATAATTTGCCATCTGGAGAAGATAAGGTCACTAAACTTAAGGTGACTATGGTAGCATGGGATCGTTATGATACCACAATTACTACGGCAGTGAACAATTTCCTTTTGAAAGTATGGAATTCTATCACAGGGCAGCTTCTTCATACTTTATCTGTAAGTATTTTATTTTTAGAGTAATTAAAATATAAAAAGTACATTATTCTAGGAAACTTAGGTTCTAGTTTCTTTCTATGACTTACTACTAGCCTTTGGTGGAGTAATTATTTGTGGGCCCACTGTTGCAGGTATGTCTACAAAATGGAGGTGATACATGGTATACCCGCTAAAAGCAAGTTTGAAATATTTTCAAGATCCTTATAGTCATTTATTTATTATGTTAGTGTATCCAGTCAAATATCTATCAGTTATTTCGTTTTTTGCAGGAGTTGAAATTTTTATTGTTATTACTTTGGGGGAAGAACTTAACCTTATATTATAAGGGTATCATGTATAATACCTTCAGTGATTAGTTTATATAAGAAATAGAGGTAAGAGGGAGAAGTAGGATTATAAAGATGCTTTTTTTCTTATTAAAAGTATATTTGTCATAATAAAAGGTTGCAACGTTTGTGGTGTGAAAACTTGATAGGGAAATTTCATGGGTAGGATTGATATTTGTAAGTTTATTGTAATATTGGTTGACTTCAGATTAAATTCAGTTTAAAAGCCTTATTTCTTTTCTGCTAAAACTATCAATTCATAATCATTTTAAGAAACAAAGGCCAAGGGATTGCCATATGGTTTATATAGTAGTGAGTATTAGGGTTCAGATAGAAATAAATTCTTATAACTCAACTCAACTTTCATTTGTAATATATTATACTATCATCCTTTCTTGACTACTTCCTATGTGAGATAATCTTAGCCTAAGGCATCTGAGGTTTCTAAAGATTTGTTTAATTGGGGGAGGATTTCCAGTTTATCTTTCATATACCTCCCAAGTCTTGCGTATTTCAATACATATTAATACAAAAATTATTAATTAAATATTTTGCTTTTTTTCCATAGTACATCCTTGAAATTCAGTGTGTGTTTTACCCTTACTGAACATCACAGTTCTTTGTAGTTACATTTCAAATCTTTAATAGCCACACGTGGCTATCAGCTACAACATTAGGCAATGTAGTTCTTTATCTCTTTAATTGTTATTTGAAAAGCCTTCTTGTAGCTCCTAGTTTTATAGATCCATGTAAAATTCTGTCTTAATAAATACCTTAATTTACAGTCCTGTTTAGTGGCACTCTTCCCGTGGGTTGACTCCCGGGTCATCTGTTTTCAGTGAATTTTACTGAAGGAATTTTTAGACAGACTGTGTTAAGTCCTTGCAAAAGTCAAGTTTACCCAAGTTTGTGTATAGTGCTGATATTTTAGTTTTAATGATTACATATTTGGGTCTTTAAGTGTAAAGTTCTATTCAGCAAATGCTTTTTGAACACAAACTGTGTACGAGACACTGAGTGTTAGAAATGAATAGTAAATTAAACAGAGCCCTGTCCTGCTGGAGTTGACAACCTATTAAGAGAGAAAAAATTTAGTCAGATAAATCTAAGAAAGAAAAGGGCAAGATAGAATGCAAATTTCAAATAGGGTGACCAGATCTAATCTGGTAGAATTAGAAAAAGCTTCCTAAGGAAGTGAACTTTGGGTTAAGTTTTGAGAGATAAATAGGAATTACTCAGCTTAAATGTCACCTCCTTGATCAGGTCTTCCCTAATCAAACAATCCAACATAGCCTCTCAGTATTAGTCTTATTACATCACCTTGATTTGTTTTCATGAATGTTTATTATTACTTGATATTTTATTTATTTTCTTTATTCTTTTTATTTTTTAATTTTGAGACAGGGTCTCACTTTGTTGCTCAAGCTAGGGTACAGTAGCATTGTCATAGTTCACTGCTACCTCGACTCCTGGGCTCAAACCATTATCCTGTCTCAGCCTCCTGAATGGCTGGAACTACAGACATATGACATCATGCCTAGCTATTTTTAAAATTTTTTATAGAGATAGGATCTTACTGTTGGCCAGATGGTCTGGAATTCTTGGCCTCGAGCAATCCTCCTGTGTTAGTATTCCAAAGTGCTGGGATTGCAGGTGTGAGCCACCATGCCTGGCCTTTAGTTGATATTTTCTTATTATGTTTTCTTGTTTGTTTCCTCATACATGGTATGTGGGAGTCAACAGATATTTGGTAAATCACATATGGGAGGAGGTTAGGAAGAAGAAACAGCATATGCAAAGGTTGTGAGGTGAACAAGAGCTGAAAAAAAGCCAATTTGGTTAGAGCATGGAGAACAGAAACAGTCTCACCAGATTAAGACTAGAAAAGTAGAGAGAGCCCATACCATTTAGGATCTTACAGGATTTATCCTAAGTTAAGTAGGAAACCATTAAAGACTTAAAGCAAAGTATTGACATGTGAGTTTTATTTATAATTCTAATTCTGGTCATAGTAGAGGAAATAGATTGGAATGAGATAAGAGTGACTTCAGATAGACTGTAAAGTCTATGATGGTAGCCAGGAGGATAATTTAGATTTGTGTAGTGGTGGCAAAAATAGGAGAGTGCTTAATAAATACATTTTATGACAGATGATATATCTTAAGATGTCACTGATATTGACTAGATTTTGTTCCCCATGATACAATGACTATACCCTATCTTAAGGCATGTAACGAAAAAATTAAGTTCCCCAGTATACACTGAAGTATTTTGTCATTATCATTTGAGTTTAACAAAGTAGAAGATATTTGCTATACCAAATTGATTATTGAGCAGGGGATTTTCTTATATCGAAGAAAGAACCTTTCAGTAATCACTGAGAAGTTTGGGTAACCTTCAGTTGCAATTATATTTATTGTAATGGGATTTTACCTACTCAACTGTACATTCTGAACCTGTCTCCAGTTACTTATTAATAAGCTATATATATGGTTGTCCGTAATGGAGGTATGATAGGACACTCTATTGTTCTCAATTTTACACCACGATTTGGGATAAAATGGCACTTTTGAGGTTCACAGTGTATGGTTATTTTTAGAAGCTCCTGCTATGTAATTTGCAGGTGTGTTCCTAAGTGAAATGCAGCTTGAGGATGTTCTCTGTTCTTTTCTAAGACTTGTAGACTGTTATTAATAATGTACTTTATGATATATTACTAGAGTTAAATTTGAGGAAAATTAACCATTATCTTAAAGCGGGCATCTGTAAGAGGCCCTTTACCATCCCCTTTTTAAAAGTCTAGATAGTAAATATTTTAGAGTTTGCACATACAGTTTCTGTTCCATATTCTTAGTTTTATTTTATTTGTGTTTTGTGGGATATTTTTTGCAAGTTTTAAAAAATATAAAAACTATTCTTACTTCATAAGCTATATGTACAAACAAATCTGGTAGTCATATTTGGACTACAGGCTATAGTTTCATGACTCTTGATCTAACATCTCTAAATACTGATAAACATTTATTTCCTGGAAGGGAAACATATAACATAGAACATTAGTTTTCAGACTTTTTTGTAGCAAATCTATTTTTCAGATAAACTTATTAAATGGAAGCCTCAAGTATGAAGCGGTTCTAGAGCAGAGCCACTGTGCTCTATCCTTGAAATGGATCATAGGGCCTCCGAAAATATATTTTAAATACCAGTGATACAGAGTGCTAAAGAACAATGAAAGTTTTTGTCTGTTACCATGGTGGCAGAATTGTGGGTTAAGGAAAGGATTCTGTTTGTTGCATTTTCTGTAGCTTTTTAAATAGCAGGATCCTAAATATTCCAATTCTACTTTAGGGGCCTAGTTAATGAGGTGTAGTTGTTTGGACTATCTTTATTTTAAAAACATTTCTGGGTCTTCTGTCCATTGAATACTTTACAAAATCAGCAGTTATAAGGAATTCTAACTAACTATATTGTTCATGTACTGTCTATAACAATAAATACTATTAAATTAGTGTGCATGAATTCATCTGAACCAGACTGGTGAGACTCTCAAGACCAGTTGATCAAATAAACCAAACACGATGTTGCTTTTCTCTCGTATATTGATTTTATCATAGGGGCATGATGATGAAGTATTTGTTTTGGAAGCACATCCATTTGATCAAAGAATCATTCTTTCAGCGGGTCATGATGGGAACATTTTTATTTGGGACCTTGACCAAGGAACCAAAATTCGGAATTACTTTAACATGGTAAGGGAAGTTTGTGTTTAGTTCAAATTAAAACTAACTTATGTGATAGCTTGTTAATCACATTTTTTACCTAGTGTAAAGGAACCTCTTATTTATCTGTGTTTAAATTAGTAAAATATTGTGTAGTCTTTTATCTATTATAAATAAGTTCTTTTAACCACATTTACTTAAAAATCTAATAAAAATGACCAGACAATGTGGGAAAAAAAAAATAGTAAAATAATTTAGAGAATAACTTACGTGAGAACCAAAATCATAAAAGATTAACTGTAATCTTGATCTATGAATTACAATAGTGACTGTAATACTTGCATCTGCCCCTAAGAAAGCTCATATGACTTAATCAGAAGTTGTTTGAAAACACAAATTTGGAGATATGGATGCTCTTAAAATATATTTAATACAAACCATGGAAAAATTTGGTGAGCTATCTGTTCTCCTAGTAGAACATACTCTTCTATAGTGATAGGAATTCTCATATCATCCATTTTTAATGTCTCTCTTTTAAAATAACTCTAAGTAAACATTCTAAATCATTGGTCAGCCTTTGAACTTACTTTTATAGGCATTACACAGATCCAGAGCATTAACAATGCCTCTGTCTTTTGTTAGTGAAATAGATTTGTGTGCATTAATTTCACATTAATAATTTGAGGACTTAATTACGTTACCATTTAATATATGAAGATAATATTTGCTGAGATAGCATCTTTGTCAATTTGGTTGCATTTAGTTCTTTTTTAATCTCCACAGTCACCTATTTGGTAATTCATGAAGTATGACATCGCTAGGAATAATGGATTTCATCCATTGCAATTTTACTCTCCCTAATATTTGTCAGAGCTTTACTCTTTCAGTAGGGTTCTGGCTACAGAAGCCAGAGAGTACAGTGGAATGTTCATGTATCACAGAACCCGTGGTATTAGCCAGGAAACATTATCATCTACCTAATAATTTGAAAATTACTTTTAAGATAACGTAAAGAGATTCTTCTGAATTTCAGATTGAAGGCCAAGGTCATGGTGCAGTGTTTGACTGTAAATTTTCACCAGATGGAAACCATTTTGCCTGTACAGATTCTCATGGGCATTTGTTACTTTTTGGTTTTGGATGCAGTAAATATTATGAAAAGGTTAGTAGATTTAATTTTTTCTTATAGATTTTAATTTGGGGTTATATCATTCACAATTTTGTTTGAAAATTGTCTTTTTTTGGTAAGTTTTTTATCCTCACCAGAGCATGAAGCTTAGCACTAGGAATCACTATTGAGACACTGGATGATAAAGATATAAAAGTTAATTAGGAATTCTTTTTGCTGAGAACATAGTCTCTATTGGCTTTCAGGTATAATAAGAGAGTAATCGATCACATCTACTTAATCATAAATTTGGAATGAACAGCTGGTGACTGAATTTGTTCATTTTCTTCAGTAGCTATTTTTTTATTGATCCTGTTAAAATACTTTGGAAGCTACCTTAATTAGCTCTCTATATTTTAGCTGTGAATTTGGGATAGATTGAAGAATCTTAGATTTGGAAGAAAATTCAAAAGCATTGAGGGTAGCTCAACGTTTGTATCATCTTTGAGTATCTTTGATGTGATTATTTTCCTATCTCACCATGTATATTATAATTCATCAATCTTCATTTGAATAAACATAAACAAGAACAACACAGATGCATAGGTTTATATGATATCTGCGACTTAAGTATAAATACCTAATTTTATTTGCTGATTTATTGCTCTACTTTTTCCTATCATAATTATAGAAGGGTGATGCAGATTATAGTAATGGAAATATAGAAGTAATGCAGATTATAGGATTTTGTGGAGAAATGATAGAGTGACGTGCTAGGTAATTGGCTTCTATCTAGAAGATGCATTCAGCAACAAAGGACTACAAGAGAATGCAAAAATTTTCTGATTTGAAAAACACTTGTGCTCTAGGAATGAAAGTAAGTGCTCATCTATAAATTCTTGTGTGTATTAAATACTAAAAATCTGTCATGAAGATTCCAGATCAGATGTTCTTCCACACGGATTATCGACCTCTTATCCGTGATGCCAATAACTATGTGTTGGATGAACAAACCCAACAAGCTCCTCATCTCATGCCTCCCCCATTTTTGGTGGATGTAGATGGAAATCCTCATCCTACAAAATTCCAGCGGCTTGTTCCAGGACGGGAAAATTGTAAAGATGAGCAACTTATACCACAGCTGGGATATATAGCTAACGGTATGTTATCTCTGCAAAATAAATTTAAAACATTTTCCAAAATGTTATACTTATGGCTGTTCTGTGATGTATACACCTTGTTAAAAAACTGAGTTGTTAACAAAGGAGAATATTTAAAGGATCATAATTTTGATTTATTTTGGAAAGGAAATCTTCACAAAAGAAAGATGCAAACTGCTTTAGGTAACTGTGGTTAAATGTTTAAACCTTACTCAAATCTCTGTTCTTGATTTTTAACATAAAATATACCATGAAGAAAATTTATTTTAAAATAAATTACTTAATTTTAATACCTATATACTCGAGTATAAGCCGAGCTTTTTCCGGCACAAAATTTGTGTTGAAAAACCCGAACTCGGCACAAATTTTGTGCCGGGAAAAACTCGGCTTATACTCGAGTATATACGGTAATTGCAATCAGATTTTGCTTAATGATAAGGATACATCTTTATCATTTTATACAATTAAAGCCATAGTTATTTTTTACTTGCAAACAAAATGGGAATGCTAATTTTTAGAAACATAAATGAGTTAAGATTCCTGAGGGTATATGAGGGTAAGTGCATTGCCTGGCATACATACATGTTGTGTATACTTCTAAATAGGTTGAAACTTAGGCTTTCACCTGAAGACATGCATTGCTTAATGAAAGGGATATGTTCTGAGAAATGTGTCAGTAGGTGATTTTATCATTGTACAAACGTTACAGAATGTGCTTCCACAAACTCGAATGGTATAGCCTATTACACACCTAGGCTATCTGGTATTACCTATACCTCCTAGACTATCAACCCATACAGGACATTATTGTACTGAATACTATAGACAATTGTAACAATGGTATTTGTGTGTGTGAATATATCTAAACATGGAAAAGATATTGTAAAAATATGGCATACAAGATAAAAATTAGTATACTTGTATAGGGCACTTACCATGCATGGAGCTTGGAGGACTGGAATAATGTTCTGGGTGAGGCAGTAAATGGTGAATAGTGTACATTGCTATATGCTTCTGTAGAGTTTATAACTGCTCTATACTTAGGATACACTAAATTTATATTTTTTTCCAATAATGAATTTAATGTAACTTTTTTACTTTTTAAACATTTTAATTTTTCTTTTACTTTTGAAAGAACACCGAGCTTAAAACACAGTTTGTGAAGTTGAGCAAAAATAATTTTTTTCTTTATATCCTTATTCTGTAAGCTTTTTTCTATTTTAAACATTTTTCATTTTATACTTTTAAAAATAATTTCATCACCTCGATATTTATTTTTTTTAAATATAGATAAATAATAATTGTATATCTTTTAATCATTATAGAGTACATGTGATGTTTTGATACATTATACAATGCTAATCAAATCAGAGTAATGGTGGTATTCAATACATCAGGCATTTATCTTGTCTTTGTGTTAGAAACATTACAGTTCTACTCTTTTCATTATTTTAAAGTATACTCTAAATTATTGTTTATAGTTACTTTGTTCTACCAACTATTTTTTATTATACCTAATTATCTAACTATATGTTTACACCTATTGTCCATTTCCATCCAGGTTTATACCCTCCTCCCTGCTACCCTTCCTAGCTTCGGGTATCTGTCATTCTGCTTTCTGTCTCCATGAGATCAATTGTCTTGAATAGTTAGCTCCCATATATGAGACAATGTGTAATATTTGTCTTTCTATGCTTCACTTATTTCACTTAATATAATGTTCTCCAACTCCATCCATGTTGTTGTAAATGGCAGGACTTCATTATTTTAATGGATATATAAATGAATATTCCATTGTGTATATATACCATTATTTCTTTATTCATATTTTAATGGTTACCTAGGTTGATTCCAAATCTTGGCTATTGTTAATAGTGCTGGAATAAATACAGGAATGGAGATAACCTTTTCAACATACAAATTTCTCCTCCTTTAAATATATACCCAATAGTGAGATTGCTGAGTCATGTGGTAGTTCTATTTTCAGTTTTGTGGAGGAGCCTATATACTATACTCCATAGTTGTTGCAATAATTTACATTCCCAGCAACAGTATACAAAGGTTCCCCTTTTTCCACATTCTCATTAGCATTCATTATTGCCTGTCTTTTTGATAAAAGCCACTTTAACTTGGGTGAGATGATATCTCATTAAAATTTTTATTTGCATTTCTGTGAAGACTAATGATGCTAAACATATTTGTATGTATTTGCTGGCCATTTTTCTTTCTTCTTTTGAGAAATGTCTGTTGATATCCTTTGCCTGTTTTTTAATCAGATTATTTGATTTTTTCCCCTATCAAGTTATTGGAGCTCTTTATATCTTCTATTTATTAACCCCTTGTTAGATAAATAGTTTGCAAATATTTTCTCCCATTCTGTAGCTTCTTTCTTCCCTTTCGTTGATTGTTTCTTTGTAGTGCAGAAGCTTTTTGCACTACACATCACTACTTGATGTGATCCTATTTGTCCAATTTTATTTGATTCATGTGCTTTGGGGTTATTACTCAAAAAAATTATGGCCTAGACCAATGACCTAAAGCCTTTGGCAGATGTTTTATTTTAGTAGTTTCCTAGATCCAGGTCATAAATTTAAGTCTTTAATCCGTTTTGATTGTGCTTTTGTGTATGGCAAGAGATAGGAATCTAGTTTCATTCTTTTGCATATGGATATGCAGTTTTCCCAACATCTTATATGAAGAGACTGTGTATGTTCTTGACACCTTTGTTTATAAATTATATATGTATACATACATATATGTAATATATATTATATAACATGTCATATATGTGTATATATATATTATACATGTATATATAATATATATGGATTTATTTCTGGGTTCCATATTCTATTCCAGTGGTCTATGCATCTGTTTTTATTCCAGTATCATGCTGTTTAGGTTATTAGAACTCTGTAGTATAATTTGAATTCAGGTAATGTGATTCCTTCAGTTTTGTTCTTTTTGCTCAGGATGACTATGCCTCTTCTGTGTCTTTTTGTGATTCTGTATACATTTTTGGGTTTGTTTTCCATTTCTGTGAAGAACATCATTGCTATTTGATGAACATTGTATTGAATCTATGGATTGCTTTGGATAGTGTGGATATATTAACAGTATTTATTTTTCCAATTACATTTTAACAACATTAATTCTTCTAGCTCCATTTATTTGTGTCCTCTTTAATCTGTCTCATCAATATTTTATAGTTTGCATTATAGAAAATTTTTACTTCTTTAGTCAAATTTATTCCTAGATATTTTGTTTTATTTGTAGCTAATGTAAGTGGGATTATTTTCTTAGTTTCTTTTTCAGATTGTCTTGTTGGCATATAGAAATGTAGCTGATTTTTGTATGTTGATTTTGTATCCTAAATCTTACTGTGTTTGTTTATTGATTCTAATGTTTTTTTTTGTGGAGTCTTTAGGTTTCTCTCTCTATATAAGATCTCACAGTTCATAAACAAGGATAATTTAACTTTTTCTTTCCAATTTGGGTGCCCTTTATTTTTTTCTTTTGTGTGATTGCTGTAGCTAGAATTTTAGTACTATGTCGAATAACAGTGGCAAAAATGGGCATCCTTGTCTTGTTCTAGATCTTACAGGAAAGGCTTTCAGTTCTCCCCTATTCAGTATGATACTTGCTGTGAATCTGTCTTATATGGCTTTTATTGTGTTGATGCAAGGTCCTTCTATACCCAGCTTTTCAAGAATTTTATCAGAAAGATGTTGACTTTTATCCAGTGCTTTTTTAGCATCAATTGAAGTGATCATATCGCATTTGTATTTCATTCTGTTGATAGGATATATCCCATTGATTGATTTGTGTATGTTGAACCATCCTTATATCCCTGAGATGAATCCCACTTGATCATGATGAATGATCTGTTTAACGTGTAAAACCAAGAAACATTACACATGTTATCCTAGGCCTATACTGAGTCAATATCATTAATATCACTGTTATACCCGTACATCTTGTACAACTAGAAGATTTTTATGGTCAGTAATAAGCATGGGGCTATCATCTCCTTTGATGACAATGCTATCTTCTGAAATACCTCCTGGAAGACTTGCCTTAGGTTGTTTCATAGTTTACTTTTTTTTTTTTTTTAAATAAGTAGGAGTACACGATAAAATAATAATAAAAAGTATAGTATAAATACATAAACCAGAAACATAATTATTATCATTATCAAATTTTATGTAGTATAAATAATTGTTATATGCTATACTTTTATGCAACTGTCAGTGTAGTAGTTTTGTTTATACCAGCATCACCACAAACTTATGAATAATGCATGGCATTACAACATTGCCATGGCTTTGACATCACTAGGCAAGAGCAGTTTTTCAGCTTTCTTCTAATTTTATGGGACCATTGTCATATGTGAGATCCATTGTTGACTGAAATGTTTTTCTGTAGCACCTGACTATATTCTTTATGATGATAAGGCCTTCATAATAATGTATAATTTAAGAACTTTGGTTAAATCAAACATATAAGCTAATATGTCTAACATTGTAAAAGTTTCAATAAAATTTTTATTTGATGTACTTAATTTTTATTTTAATCTTGTTTTTAATCATTTGTCTGAGAATTTATAGATTAATTACTACATTTAGAGGATACACTAAAATATAAGTGATTTTGTGGCTTTTTATCTTTTTATCATTAAGGTGATGGTGAGGTGGTAGAACAGGTAATTGGGCAGCAAACTAATGACCAAGATGAGAGCATTCTTGATGGAATAATCAGAGAGCTACAGAGAGAACAAGATATGAGACTAATTAATGAAGGAGATGTTCCACATTTTCCAATTAATAGATCATACTCTGTTAATGGTGGTAAGTAGTTGTATATTTGTAAAGGGTATATTAAATGTATTTCAGTTATTTTACTTGTATGAAGTAATTTACATGTAAAAAATGTTTTATGTTTAAAAATCGACATTTTTATTAATTTACAATTGCAATATCAGGTATACCAAAGTTTCATAATCTCATTGTCATCTGTAGCTAAACTAACTTAGTATCTCCTATGAAATACTGATGGTGTATTTTAATAAGCCATTTTTTCTTAATAATTGACTTGCAGTATTTACATTTGTTTAAGAAGTAAAATGTTAAAATGAGTCTAGCCGTTTTGTAGGCGAATCAACCTATATAGTTTTCAAAATAAAAGACACCTTAAGTTTAGAAATTACTACCAAAAGAAGTTTACTCTCCTTTGTTGAGAGGAAGTACTACCCCCTCTCTTGAATTTATAAAACCACACTAGAAGACAAGAAGTCTCTGAAGATAGGAAACCTTCTTAGGGAATACAGGTACCACCACAGTTTGATCTTAATACCAGTAGAATGAGACAGTTTCTGTATGTTTGTTCTTAAGTTGAATTTCTATGTAAGTTGGAATAGGTGCATTTACCTATTACCGGTAGTAGCCTCCATTTGTAAGTATGAACCGTACTTCAGTCAGATGTTTGTAACTCGGGAACCTACCGTAATAGCCTCTGTTCCTAAGTGCAAGTTGTACTTAACAATCTCAGATGTCTATAATTCAGGGATTGCCTATATTGTATAATTAATTATTTTATATAAAGTGAAAGAAAATATAAATCTTAGCTTATATCAGTTTTAATTTTATTAAAAGCTATTAATTTTATTTATTTATTTTTTTGAGACAGAGTCTTACTCTGTTGCTCTGAGAGGACCATAGCATCATCATATCTCACAGCAACCTCAGACTCTTGGATTCAAACAGATCCTTTTGCCTCAGCCTCCCAAGTAGGTGGAAGTACAGCCCACCACAATGCCCAGCTACCTTTTCTATTTTTAGTAGAGACAGAGTCTCACTTTTGCTCAGGCTAGTCTCACATTCCAGAGCTTAAACAATCCACCCATTTTGGCCACCTAGAGTGCTAGGATTATAGGTGTGAGCCACCACACTTGGCCTATTAATTTTGTTTTAATGCAGCCGTCTTATGAGAATTTTGGCAGATTTATTTCTTTTTATATTTACAAAATTGAGGTCGTTTATTTGGTAACATGGCAATTTGGATTCCACAGAAATGAATGAACTGATTTAAATTTGTGGTGATTCTCTGGGTGTTTTACTGAATTATTGATTTTTTTAAGTATCCCATAAAAATTTTTCTAAATGGTTTTTAAAACCATTTTAAAACCATTTTCATTTGGGTCACTTGAACACCTAACTCAGATAAACTTTCCTGAACCTAGGATACAAGGAAAAGTGAGCTGATAATCCTATTATCCTGGCCCTTCATTCCATGCCCTAAACTTTTGTAGAATGCCGATTTAGATATCTGTTAATGTAGCCAATGTTCAGCTTTAGCTACAATACCAGATTTTTATGAGCAGATTTGAAATGCCATTGGTCAGAGACTCTACTGACTTCTTGTTTTAATGTCCATCTTTAAAATATTTTTGTGATAATTTTAAAAGTAGAAATATTTTAGTTTCTATTTGTGTTTGATTTAAAAATATAAGAAAAATAAATTAACAGGACCCTTTCTAGAAGAGTAAAAAGAAAAGTAAATGTTCTGTTTTTTTCCCTTTCTCTTTCATTGCTCATCAGTCTTGAAAATGAAAATTTGATGTTAAATTTTTCTTGCTTATACTTTTATATTGAGACTTTTGAAAGCTTAATTGAAGCTTTATTCAGAAACATGTCAATGGAATAAACAAAGGTAGAATTCAGATGAAAAAGCTACTTCATGTTGAAAACTGTTTTTATATTCAGTGAGCATCTAGTCGATGTCAAATGTGAAAGTGCTTTGAAAAAAATTAAAAGACCTGTAGAAACTTTAAACATTTAGTGGGTGCCTGCTTTATTCTTAGCTATAAAAAAATAAAAAGGGTGTGGAACATGTAGAAAAAAGAGATGGAAAATCTTCTAGCAATACTGTCTTTTATTTGTTTGTTTTATTTAACTCTCTGATCTGGAAAACTTTGGTACCTTTGCTCAGAAAGTTGTTTTTGTTTTAGCTCTGAGAAGTCCAAATATGGACATACCGTCTTCCCCTAACATTGGTCTCCGACGCAATGGTCAAATTGAAGGTGTTCGACAAATGCATAATAATGCTCCTCGGAGCCAGATGGCCACAGAAAGAGATCTCATGGCGTGGAGCAGAAGAGTGGTGGTCAATGAACTAAATAATGGAATTAGTAGGTGAGTCAGTAAGGGTACAGTTATTAAAACAAAGATTTATTTTTTTTTTAGAAAGTATAAAAGTGTACTATGTTAGCCTGGTAACTGAGGTATATTTTAATCTAGTTGAGTCATGCATTGGTTTTTCCATATTATCCTAATTAGTTCACACCAGAAAAGAGATTTGATCATTATCTTTTTTTTTTTTTTCTTTTTTTGAGACAGAGTCTCACTATGTTGCCCTCTGTAGAGTACAATGGCATCACATCTCAAAACAACCTCAAACTCTTGGGCTTAAGCAAGTCTCTTGCCTCAGCCTCCCATGTATCTGGGACTATAGGCGCCTGCCACAACGCTCAGCTTTTTTTTTTTTTTTTTTTTTTTTGTTATAGTTGTCATTGTGGTTTAGCTGGCCCCGAGCAGATTTGAACCCGTCACCCTCGGTGTATGTGGCTGGTGCCATAACCACTGTGCTGTGGGTGCCAAGCCTAATCATTATCTTTAATTTTCTCATCTTTGTTATGAAAACTTTGTCTCCGTTCTAGACTACAAAGTCTAGGCTAGGAGATAAGAACACAAATAATATTAAGGAGTAACTCACTTGATATAATATGTGATTAGATGTATGAGCAATATATGGACTCTAAATTCAACAGTGGCTCTGAGGAGAGGGTCATCAGCTGGATACTGGAGCAATTTGTAGTGCAATTGTGTATTAGTCCATAGTGAAGAGGTGTCCAACATCTGTTTTTTTGGTTTTTTATTCTGCCACTCATTGGAAAATTAAGAGTTTCCTTGATCCGCATATGAAATATGTAAACATGGGCTGGGTGAGGTGGCTCACAGCACTCTGGGAGGCTAAGGAAGACAGATTGCTTGAATTTAGGAATTTGAGACAAGCCTGAGCAAGAGTGAGACCCTGTATCTAAAAAGAAAAAAAAAAAAAAGTTATAAGAAAAAGATAAAATAAATGCATAAACACTAAGGAGAGCTGATTAGCCAAAAAAAGTTCCATGCATACATTTTGTGGTAAACAACACCACAGATGAACAGAAAATGGTCCTTACAAAATCAGCAAGCAACCCTTAGGGTGGCAAGTTGGACACTTCTGCTGGGGCTTATATTGTGTTTAGAAATGTCATTTAAGTAGATCTTACTGGATATAGGGATTTTATTAGGACCAGTTTCAAACTCATAATTCCCATTGCTATTTGTAAACCCCTAACACTTGTTATAATAACAACTTCAGAATAGATTTAGAAAAGAGAAAGGACATTGATTTAGAACATGTAAAATTTGTTTTAATGAAATATCTCCCTAACCAAGCCCTTTATTAGAGAAACCAATAAGTAGCAAAATCTCAAATAGATACTTATGCATAATTTTTCATTACAGCATTATTCACAGTAAATAAACACATTGCAGTATATTCATGCAATGGAATATTATTCAACTATAAAAAAGAATGAATTTTTCATGCCTGCTACAACATTGATAGATATTGAAGACATTATGCTGAGTTTAATAAATCAGACACAATATGACAAATATTATATGATTACACTTACATGAAATATCTAGACGATGTACATTCGTAGAAACATTAACTAGCTTAGAGATTATCAAGTGAGGAGAAGAAGAAAATGAAGATTTATTGCATAATGATTTCAGAGTTTAGAGTGATGAAAACATCTTGGAAATAGTGGTAATGGTTGCACAGCAGTGTAAACATAGGACACAATGGCTCACACCTGTAATCCTAGCACCCTGGGAGGCCCAGGCAGGTGGATCAATTGAGCTGACAAGTTCGAGACCAGCCTGAGCAAGAGTGAGGCCCCTGTCTCTACTGAAAATGAAAAACTGAGGCAAGAGGATCACTTAAGCCCAAGAGTTTGAGGTTGTTGTGAGCTATGACACCACAGTACTCCACCAAGGGCAACAAAGTGAGACTCTGTCTCAAACAAACAAACAAAAAATAATGCCACTGTAGTATATACCTAAATATGGCTAAAATGGCAAATTTTACATTTAACAGTTTTTTGTTACCTGATTCTTAAGCTACTGGTTTCTTTTTTTGATGATTTTCTGTTACTTTGATCTTTGATTTGTTATAGGGTGCAGGAAGAATGTCGAATTGCAAAAGGTGATGTAGAAATCAGTCTTTATACACTTGAAAAGAAGAAAAAGCCATCTTATACTACCCAAAGGGTAAGTTTAGTTTTGCGGTACATTTGGGATGAATATTTGCAAATATTTACAAGTAGCAGGATTTTTTTTTTTTTATTAAATCATAGCTATGCACATCAATATGATCATGGGGCATCATACACTAGTTTCATAAACCGTTTGACACATTTTCATCACACCGGTCTACATAGTCTTCCTGGCGTTCCTTTAGTTGTTGTGCGTCTTGCAAGGATATATGTGAAACTTAGTAAATGTAGAATGTAAATGTCAAGTAGCAGGATTTTGAAAGGGAGCAGTTACGTATTAAGAGACTATTTTAATAGGAGTTTGCATGCAGGAAATCTTTTTTTTTTTTTTTTTTGCTACAAATTGAGATATATGATTATTATTAATAACAAAGTTACACAAAGGCAAGTGTCCCAAAAAGTCTGACATGTCATTGTCATTGTATGTATAAGATATTTTAAAATACTATTTTCTTGAAGTTAAACTAGAGCCTTAGAAAAATTTATTACCAGACCACTAGTCACGACATAAAACAAATGCTCAGGTACCTTAGGCTAGATGTTGGTCCAAATTGGGTTCTGCTGCCTGTTATTAAGTTTTTTTGGAACACAGCCACATTTATTCATTTCTTGTCTTTAGCTACTTTCATGTTATAGAGACAGTTAAGTAGTTGTAGCAGAGGTGGAATGACCTGCAAAGCCAAAAATATTTACACGCTGGCCCCTTAGAAAAAGTGTGCTGATACCCTCCCCTAGGCCCATTCCTGGCATACCTAATCATTAGGAGCAAAATCTGATCTAAAATAAACATTATGAAGGACTATTAAGTTTCCCAGTAGAAACTGTTAAGGAGAGAGTAGAGTTCTTGTACTACATTAGGTACATGGTAAACTCCTTACTAATACTCCCAGGTTGACCAAACTAGGAGCGTAAGAATGTATACTTTTATTCCCAGATCTGCAGTGTGGTAACTTGGAGAATCCAGGATAATTTTGATTTTGTTAAAGAAGGGTATACAGTGAACCCTGAATTTTAAATGACTTTTTTGAGAGTGGATTAAAAAAAATTAGCTAATTTTTACATAAATATATCTAAATAGTCTTAGATTGTTTTAATGTCTCCATTCTTAATTTCTGTTGTGGTTTTGTTAGTTTATTTTGTATTCTCTGGTAAGATTATTTTGTTTGGAAATTTTAAATGACTCAGAGCTATGATTTTTATTCTTTTATCCTGCTATGCTCTTTTGTCAAACATGAGACCTGCCTTAAGCCTAAAGGTAGGGTAAACATTTTTGTTTATATTAAAAATGAGAAACATTTACATATAAGATATACAGGACCTTGACAGTGACTTATACGACTTTTTATGTTTTTTTTCTTTTTTAAATTTCAATTTAGTATTAGGGGACAAATTTTTAGGTTACATTGTTTTCAATTCTAAGGTACAGTTCAAGTTGTAGGTGAGCCCTTCACCCCGGGGTTATGCTGAACACCCTCACATTGTGAACATTGGGTGAGATCCCGCCAGTTGCCACCCTCTTATCCCCGGAGTTGCCCTCACTCCACTGGCCTCCCCCTCCTTCCTTGTCCCTCTCCCTTGCTAGACAAAATAGCGTTTTATCATTCATATGTGCATGTAGCTGTTTATATATAGGTTTTATATTAGTATTAAGTACATTGGATATTTATTTTCCATTCTTGAGATACTTTAATGAGAAGAATGTATTTCAATTCCATTCAGGTAAACAAAAAGATGTAAATTCTCTATCTTTTCTTATGGCTGAATAGTAGTACTCATTTTTATATAAAAATGTATGCTTAACAAACTTTGGCATATATATAATTTTTATATGGAGTACTCAATTTTACTCCATTCAATATGATACTGGCTGTGGGTTGGTTGTAGATGCATTCTATCATTTTAAAAAATTTCCCACATACAACTATTTTCTTAAGTGTTCTTATCAAGAAAGGATGCTGGATATTGTCAAAAGTCTTTTCTGCATCATTTGAGAGAATCATATATTGTCTTTGTTTTTTATTTAATTTATGTGATGAGTTACATGTATGGATTAACATATGTTGAACCAACCTTGCCTCCCTGGGATAACAGCTATTTGATCATGATGTATAACTTTTGTAATGCATCACTGTATTCTGTTTCCATGGATCTTATAGAATATTTTTGTATCAATATTCATTAATGATTCATCAGCCAACAATTTTGTTTTTTTGTTCTTTCCTGGTTCTAGAATCAGATGGTATTTGCCTCATAGAATATGTTGATGATTTCTTTTTTCTCTACATTTTGGAATAACTTATACAATATAGGTACTAGTTACTATTTGAAGGTTTCGTAGAATTCTTGAGTTAAATAACTGGTCCAGGGCTTTCTTTTTCGGAAGATTTTGTATCGTTGATGCAATTTAGTGCTTCATATATGTATATTCAAAATTTCTAATTCTTTCTGGTTGAGTTCAGGAAGCTGTCCTGATTACAGATATTGGTCCATGTCCTCTACATTTTCATATTTCTAGGCATACATAGAATTTTTATAGTAATAGTTGAGGATCTTTTGTATTTCTAAGATATCTCTTGTTATTTCCCCTTTTTCATTTCTGAATGAATTATTAGAGATCTTATGTTTCCATTTCTGCTTAGTCTGGCCAAGGGTTTATTAATTTTCTTAATCTTTTCAAAGAACCAACTTTTTGTTTTGTTGATCTGCCAAATGATTCTTTTGTTTTCAATTTAATTTAATTGTATGCTAATTTTGGTTAATTCCTTTTTTATGCCTGGTTTGGAGTTGGTTGTTCTCCCTTTCTAAGTTGCTTGAGATGTCCCATTAGGTTCTTGACTTGTTCTCCTTCTGTTTTCTTGATGAAGGCATCAAATTTTCCTCTTAGGACTACCTTTGCAATATCCCACAGGTTTTCATGGTTTTTGTGTCTTCATTATCGTTTTGTTCAGGGAATCTAATTTCCTTCTTAATTTTGTCTTTGGCCAGCTGTCATTCATAATAAGGTTATTTAGTTTCTGTGACTTTATTTGGGATAAATATTTCTGTTGCTGTCGAGTTCAACTTTTATTCCACAATGGTCCTTGAAGACACAAGGAATAATTTATATTCTTTTGCATTTCTTGAGGTCGGACCTGTGTCCTACAATATAATCATAGCAGATCAACTCCCCGAAGAGATTATAGTGAGATACAGCATAAAATACCATCATAGAGAAATTGCTAAATGTCACAAATAGAGTTCTGTATGTGGATGACAAATCAGATGATTAAAATTGAGAAGATGAGATAGAAATTAAAAAAAAAATGTCCAAAAATTGTCTCTCAGGGTATTAATGAATTTAAGGACAAAGTCACCAAGGATATTGACTTAATGGAAAAAAAATAAAAAAAAAAGTAGCAGAGCTTAAGAAATTGAAATAATAATTCAAGGAGCTTTGGAACACAGTAGAGTTCCTCAGTAACAAAGTACAACATGAAAAAGAAAGAATTTCAGAAATTGAAGACTAGACTTTGAACTATCTCAGTCATTTAAAGAGGCAGAAGAAAAGAGAACAAAAACAAATATTCATTGAGAATATTAGGAGATTATTCCAAAAGATCAAACATCCAAATTACAGTGATTCCTGAAGGAGAACAGGATGGTCCTGAATGTGCTGATGCTCTACTCCATTATGTTGTGGTGGAGAATTTCCCAAGCATTTTGAGAAACACAGAAATTCAGATAGTAAATAATTACAGAACCCCAGCACAACAATCCAAACAAAGCATCTCCTAGACACATTGTAATCAACTTGGCCATCGTTGATATGATGAGAAAATCCTGCAAGCAGCCAGGTGTTAGTAAAGAGTTATCCATATAGAGAAAAATATCAGGATGGTCATAGATTTTTCAGTGGAAATTTTTCAAGCCAGAACAGGGTGGTCATCAGCCTTTGTTCTCATTAAACAAGACAGTTTTCAGCCTAGTATCCTGTATCTTGATAAACTGAGTTTCATTTCTGATGGAGAAATTGAATATTTTCTTGACATGTAGATGTAGAGGAAATTTGCCATAACTAGACCAGCTCTACAGGAATTACTCAGACCCATTCTTCATAATGGCCAGCACCATGATTCACCACCAAAGTAAACACATGCATAATTAAATAACAAAGCCTAGTTTCCACAATGGCACAAAAGATCAAAATAAGCTCTACACATTTTACAAACTAGATGCCCAAAAGTGCACCATACCTATCGATTCTCTCAGTAAATGTGAATGCCTTGAATTCCCTACTAAAAGGGGACAGGATGGCTGACTGGATACAAATTTTCAACCCCAATATCTTCTGTGTTCAAGAAACACACCTAACCTCACAGGATAAAGTTTTAGGATGAAGGGATGGAAAACAATAATCCAGGCAAGTGGAAATCAGAAACAGATAGGGGTTGCATTCTTATTTGTAGATAAAATTGGTTTTAAACCAACAAAGATAAGGAAAGACAAGGATAAATACTCCATAATAGTCAATGGAAGTGTAAAACATGAAGAGATTTCAATAATTAACATTACATACCCAACCTAAATACTCCTTGATAAATAAAACAAACCATAAATAATCTGAACAGTATGATAACTTCCTGCACTATAATCGTTGAAGATTTTTAACATCCATTTTATAGTATTAGACAGATCCTCCAAGCAGAAACTAAACAAAGAAATTTTGACTTAAATACAACCCTAGAACAGATTTAATTAACAGACATAAATGGAACATTTCATCCTAACAAAACTATGTACATATTCTCATCAGACCATGGTTCATCCTCCAAAATTGATTATAAGACTTTTAAACTTTTTATTCCTAATGACCTATCAGGTTTTCAGCTTATACATATCATTAATAACATTTTATATTAGTATAGGTTAGAATAAAAGTTATCCCTTTAAATTTTAATTTATTTAAATTTAATCTTTATTCTGTCCCATTTAAAAGATGAGTATACTTTGAAAGCTTATTGTAACCACAAGTTAGTTATCTATAATAACTAAATTTCTTTTTTCCTTTATCATCCACAGATAGTAGGAGTAAGTTTCAGTGGGATATACAGGATTAAGCATGGAATGCATTTGTATGTGTTTGTTTTCCAAAAGTGAAATCTTATATTACTTATTTTTTATTGTTGGGGATTCATTGAGGGTATACAGAAACAGGTTACATTAATTGCTGTTGTTAGATAAGGGCCCTCTTATAATTGTGTCCCACCCCCCCCAAATTACTTTGAGTCCTTTACATTCAATTGTTATAAGGAATCTAAAATATATTTTATTACTTCATTTCAATTTTTAACAGTTCTATCTCCTGGACCTAGTCTGTATTTCTCTGGTGGAGATTGGACTAAATTACTTTAATTCTGTTTCATCTGTTATAAATAATTAAATCTCATTATGTAGTCAATGCTTTAAGAAGTTTTCTTAGATATTTTTGACAGAACTAAAGAAGTACAAATTAAGAATTATACGTATATAAATACGATATAGATGTCTTCCTTTATCCTATTGTAATTGTGACTACCTTATATAAATTATGAATGGGTATATCCTTCCAACTCATATTCAGCATTGTCTTTAATATGATCCACAAAATTTTTAGAACATGACAGTAATCAATATTCATGGAAACTAGATATAGTTATATATTTGTTTTCTTTTTTGCAATTTATTCTTATCCTCTACCCATAACTTCATCCTTACCCCTTCCTGATTGATTTGCTTTATATGTTCCCTGTGTGTTCACTGAGCTTTTCATTTTCATAAATATATTTTCCTTCTCTTTTACAGAATGATTATCAGCCAAGCTGTGGGCGTTCTTTACGAAAAACACAGCATAAGCGTCAGCATACTTATCAAACTCGCTCCAACATAGAGCATAATTCACAAATATCATGTCAAAATTCAGGTATACAGGAAAACTCGGAGAGCTCCTCAGAGGTTAGATATCTGCTGTTATATATTCAATGTAATTTTTTGTTTCCTAGTTTGTTATCATCCATTTGGGTTTACTTTAAAGAGTTACTTCTTTATTATTACTAGAAAATTATTTTAATGATATTCTTTTAAGTGGTTTATTAAAAAGGCATTCAACAGGCAAATTTGGGCATCATAGTGAATTCGTTTAGATGTCATCTCTGATTTGTACCTCAGATGTTATGTTGATGAGGGTATCAAATATGCCAGCGAAAGATTGCCTTTTAGACAGAGAAGAAAGTAAAGTGAAATCTCCTAGAAGTGGAAAGAAAAGGAATATAAACAATGATAACAAGTTATACAGTCTAAGAACTGGTTGCCTGTGTGATCAACATAGTGTACATATTTTCTGTTATTAAGTTCACCCCTCATGGAGATCACTGAGTGTTGATTTTTCTGGAATCTGCCTTTTTCATGATAATGACTTTTATAACAATTGTTTTCTTCCTGTTTCTATGTTCTCCCTCACTTTTTATAACTTTAGTTATTAAGTGCATATTTGGAGTTTAAACATGCATTGACGTTATATGGTATTCCTATTCTTGCCCTGACTGTCATAATTCTTAAACTAACTCGTATCGAAGACATCCCCTCTATTCCCTACCCATGAAAAATTTGATATTAAAAGAATTATCCGTGTTCAGGAATTGAGGCTGCCTTTTTAATGTACTGTTGTGGTTATGCTTTTAAAAAGAATCATAATCTTTGAAAGATGTGAGCAATGACACCCAGAGGCAAGACCATAGCAGAGATGTTCAGGCCAGATTTATTTAAAGGGGATGGTAGGGAGAGTGACCTACCTGGGTGGTGCAAAGGTGACGTCTGTGCCGGGGGAAGTCAGAGACCCCTTTCATATGTGGCCTAGCAATTGGGCACATTTCACAGCTTGCCTGGGAGGTTAGGTTCCTTTGGCATGAACTTTGGGGATGAAGGGGGGGCTAAGCAGATACTTTGTGTCTTTGTCTTAGTAGAAGGAAGAGGATGAGGAGAGGAAAGGTTAAGGCTGCGTTAGGCCTCCCAATAATCTTATTTATTGTGAAATGATTTTTTTAATCAGAATTTGCTTCAAAATAATCTCAAGGGTTTAAGATGGTAGGTGAGGATATAGATAAAATAACATAGGCAGTGAGTTATTGTCTAAACAGATTGTGTACATAGGATAATTCTCTCTACTTTGTGTTATTGTTTTTTATTTTTATCTTAAGCACTATAATTATTTTATATTTCAAAGTATTACAGGGTATACACATTTGATTACATAATTTGCATTTGTACATTTTACATTGATGTTATAAATGTCCCTTTCAGCCAGGATATGTGTGTTGTACCCATTGGGTGTTTATTTTCCATCACCCTCCACCCCTTGCTAGATTTCCAGTGAGTTTTATTTCCATATGTGCCTGTAGATGTTAATCAGCTAGTTCTAATTTAATATTGAGCACATGAGGTATTTGTTTTTCCATTGTTGTGATAACTTGATGGAGAGGAATGGTTCCTAGTTCCATCCAGTTTGTGTTACCAAAGATCCTAGATCACCATTTTTTTATTGGTGGTAGTCTTCATGATATATATAAACCACACTTTATTATTTCATTGTTCCATGTATTGATGGGCACTTGGGTTGTTTCCACAACTTTGTGATGGTAAACTATGCTGGTATATATATTTCATTCTCTCTACTGTGGTATGTTTGAAATTTTACATAATAAAAAATTTAAGTTTTTAAATTTAATAATTATGTAAAGAGTAATTGTATTAACTCAGTAGAGACATGGAATTTTTTTAAATAATATTTTTAGTATTTAAGAACATTATATTTAGACTAACCATTCAGTCTTTAAAATAATAAAAAGATGTTTCATGTCAGTAAGATATGTTAGAAATTTTTAAATAGTTGATAGGCTGAGCTATGAGTTATACCTAGAGAAATAATTATGTATGTTTTAACTAGAAAGTTTTTTGAGGGAATAAGAAATGTTATTAAACAGGTAGTGGTTTGCTGATTACTAAAATGCTGACAATGCAACCAAATATTTCAATTGCTGGTTCTGTTTCAGGAAGATGAAACTGTTGGCACAAGTGATGCTTCTGTAGACGATCCTGTTATTGAATGGCAAAGTGAAAGTTCTTCCAGGTAGTTTGGATGGCTTTGATTTTTGTCAAAATTATTTAACAATTCTAATATGAAATTATGTTCTTGTAGGAATTTGTAAAATCCAGAATGACAGTAGTTGTTTATTGTGGAAAGAATACTACTGGGCTAGAAGCCTAGAGACTTGTTTTATCCTAGTTTTCCAAGTATCTTTTCAGTTACTTTATAAGACAAAGTTCTTTTTAAATTCAAGATCCTACATGTTGGCAATTATAGTCATGCACTGCAACATTTCAGTCATTATAGTCAACTGCAATCTCATAAGATTATAATAGAGCTGAAAAATTCAAATCACCTAGTGACATCATCATTATAGCATTACTCACATATTTTTGGTGATACTGTTGTAAACCTCATATGACACCAGTTGTATAAAAGTATAGCATATATTGATAATACGTAATAATTGACAATGAATGACTATGCTACTAATTTATTGTGCATTGACATATTATTTGTAATATATTTATATTTAAATATATATTATGATATAATATATATTTATAATATTATATAAACTGTACTTCTGATTATTATTTTAGAATGTACTCCTTCTACTTAGAAAAAATAAGTTAATTGTGAAATAGCCTCAGGAGGTATTTTAGAAGATGTTATTGTTATCATATGAGATGATAGCTCCCTGTTTCTTATTGCTCCTGAAGACCTTCTAGTGGTGCAAGATGTGGAAGTACAAGACAGTTATATTAATGGCCCTGACCCTATGTAGGCATAAGCTAATGTGTCTGTTTGTATCTTAGTTTTAACAAAGTAAAAAAATTAATTAAAAATTTTAAAAATAGAAAAAAAGCTTATATAATAAGGATTAAAAGAAAGAAAATATTTTGTTCAGTTTTCTTTGTGTTTTAAGTTAAATGTGATTACAGAAGAATCAAAAAGTTAAAAGGTTATAAAGTAAAATTTTTACAGTAAGCTCTGGGCTAAGGTGGATGACAAATGGAATGGAGGCAACCTTGGAGCACAACTTAGAGTACATGATGAAGAATCTTTCCATTGGTGGAATACTGTGCACAGATTCACAAGGACTTAATTTGGGCTGCTATGTGACCCGGTCAGATGAACATGCTGAAGTGACTGTTCTAACATAGAAAACAACTAAGCTGACCTCTGACTCCCCTGAACTCCCTATATTGTGCCTGAAATCAGATAATAGGAACGTTATGATCCAGTAATGTGATGACATCACAATGGCATTATACAAAATAGCCTCTTGACATCTCTTATCAGTTCTCCAGCAGCCTTTCATAGGTATTCCATCCTACCTATGTTAATTATCTTATAGAACTACTAAAGTTCTAGCAGTTAGGCTATTCATATAAAGGACATTGGTACTTTTCTATTCATTTTATTTTATTTATTTATTTTTTATTATTAAATCATAGCTATGTACATTAATACGATCATGGGGCACCATACACTGGTTTTATAGACCGTTTGACACATTTTCATCACACTGGTTAACATAGCCTTCCTGGCATTTTCTTAGTTATTGTGTTAA
>CAUYPK010140568.1:0-28037 GCA_963574355.1 Loris lydekkerianus | reverse complement strand
AATTTTAGTTTTGTTTACTTGGTGGGAGGGTTTGTGGTAAAATTTGGGTGGTAAGTGGCCAGGAATGCCCAATAAAAACCCACAATGCATAATAAAATTCCCCCCCCCCCCCCCCCCCCCGACAAAGAATGATCTGACCTTAAATGTCAATAGTCCAATAAAAGCCCTGTAGGACAGTGGTGAGGCTGTAATTCTCAAGTGAAAACTGTCTTTGTCTACGAATACCTAATATATGTAAAAATAGGAGTATGCTTACTTGGAAGCATATTTATTTTCCTTTTTCTCATTAGGTGAATCATATGCTGAGGGGGTCCAGAAGCAGCCATGTGGGCAGTAGAAGGCCTAGGTCAGGAGCTGGAGGACCCAACTCCAGCAACTCCTCCATCCGTCTGTCGCTTTCCAGTCACGGGACCTGAGCAGTGTCACTTCTCTCACTGTCAGTGTCTCCTGAAAAAATGAGTGCTTAGGATAACTGATCTCTGAAGTCCTTTCAGGCTCAGTGATGTCCATGATAAAATTCATTTAGATTTTTCTTTATCTTTTTAAAAATGAAAATGAGTATCAGAAACAGAGGTATGTTCCAAATATCACATTGAGCAAAATTTTGAGAGGCGTCTTTGACCACCTTTCCCTGCTGGAAAGACCAGTTTTGATAAAAATAATAAAAAAAATAGACAGGCTTTGATGGCTCATTATTAGTGGTGACAGAACAACTGCTTATTGCAGAGCCGGACTGAAGCCTGTCTTGCTGGGATGAGGCGGCAAGGAGTGGCAAAATGCCCATTGTTTTCCTTTGCTGCAAGTCTGTTCTCTTGTGATTTCAGGTGGAAACTGACAGCAGGAATCCAATGACCTTCTAAGAAGTAAACATCCTATTGTAGGGCAGTTGCCTTCAGTTTTGCAGACCCCAGCTGGAGACTGAGGGTGGAGACAAGGAATCGTTATTGGGTTTAATCACTAACAGAACAATACCTAAATATCATTGGGTTTTTCCATTTTTTGCTGTAAGCATAAAGCTAACCTTATATCATACAGAGGCTCCCAAGTACCAAGTTAACAGTTGTTCCCTGTATTTCTTTCTTTCTTTTTTTTTTTTGAGACAGAGCCTCAAGCTGTTGCCCTCGTAGAGTACTGTGGCATCACAGATCACAGCAACATCCAACCCCTGGGCTCAAGTGATTCTCTTGCCTCAGCCTCCCAAGTAACTGGGACTACAGGCACCTGCCATCACGCCCCGCTATTTTTTGGTTGCAGTCATCATTGTTGTTTGGCAGATCGGGGGCACCATTCGAACCCGCCAGTTCTGGTGTATGTGGCTGGCGCCTTAGCCGCTTGAGCTACAGGTGCTGAGCCTGTTCCCTGTATTTCTGACTATGGATCTAAACCTTAGTCGCTTGAGCTACAGGTGCCGAGCCTGTTCCCTGTATTTCTAACTATGGATCTAAACCTTTTGGAGGGCTAAAAATCTCTAAAGAAGGAACATGTGGAAATACAGATGAAGCACTCAAGATGAAAGCTTGGTTTGTGGTGTCTTGCACCACACCTGATGAGTGTTCTTGCATTTAAAAAGTATCAGTTGTGCAGTGACTCCCACATGCAGGGCACAGCAGACATTCTTGCACCCTGAGTATGCCCGGTTCAGGCTTTGTACAGTCTTGGGACCCTCTAAAGTTATCTGGCTAAAACAAGAATGTTCTCTGTTGCAGAGAATTCAACTTCGAAGGCTTCTAGATGTTGGAATCTTTGCCAGCACAGTGATTTTTGATTTTTAGGGCTAGACTGAAGTATATGATAAAGCGTGCCTTGTTTATTTCTAAATAGCTGGTCACTGTTTAGGAATCAGGAAACTCACTTCCTATTATGGAAGAAAATAGTTCTGCTCATAATCATTCCACCTGTGCCCTTTCCTCCTTCCTGCTGTCACTTTTACATGACAAAATATTATCTTTTAGAATAATAAAAACTGAACCAGATTGAAAAAGGACACTCTTGGGGAAGTGCCTATGGCTCAAGGAGTAGGGTGCCTGCCCCATATGCAGGAGGTGGCAAGTTCAAACCCGGCCCCGGCAAAAAAAAAAAAAAGAAAAAAGAAAAAAGAAAAAGGACACTCTTCTGAGGGAGGATCTATTATAGTCATTGAATTCAGAAATCAATATAATGTGAGTTTTATACCATGAGTCTGCATTCTCTGAAAAGTATATGTGATTATAATATCTCTCTCAGTATATACACAACTTTATTTCAAAAGATTTAACATTCCTCAAGAAATGACGCTTTATTTATAATGTTGAAATACTTTCTGTTTCCTTTCCTTTAATTGAATCTCATTGCTTTCCTTTTGGAATGCCAAGTTTTGCTTTCTCAGACTCTCTACCGTAGTTGAAATTCTGTTTTCATTTCCACACATTCAGATGATATGAATTTCGTTCTTGTCATCTTTTCCCAGAAGTTGTAAATAGTGACACCAGCTTTCAGTCCCTGGTAAAGGGTCATGTGACTAGGAGTAATGCAACACATTGGACACACTTTAAGGAAAAAAGAGGAGACTTAAAGAAAGTTGGCTGTGATTCTTTAATGCCTGAGACACTTCAGAGTGGAAAGCATTAAAAAATTCTTTCCAGAGAGTTTGAAATCAGTAATCTTTCCAGCAAATTGAAATACTCTGAGAATGCATGAGTGAGCTAGAGCGATACCCTATCTCTACAAAAAAAATAGAAAAATGAGCTGGGCATGGTGGCGTGTACCTAGTCACAGCTAATCAGGAGGCTGAGGCAGGAGGATCCCTTGAACCCAGGTTTGAGTTTGGAGGGACCTATGATCATAGAGTGTACTTTATCCAGTGACAGAGGGAGACCCTGTCTACAAAAAAGAAAATAATGTAATTGAAATTAATCTGAGTTATTGTAATAAAAGTGGGAAAAAGGAGAAGGAATGAAGGACAGAGCAAAACCAAAAACTTCTGATTTATCACGCCTATAATCCTAGTACTCTGGTAGGTCGAGGCAGGTGGATTGCTTGAGCTCACCAGTTCGAGATCAGCCTGAGCAAGAGCAAGACCCCATCTCTAAAACATAGCCAGGTGTTGTGGTGGGTGTCTATAGTCCCAATTACTCAAGAGGCTGAAGCGAGAGAATTGCCTGAGTTCAAGAGTTTGAAGTTGCTGTGAGCTATGATGCCACCACATTCTACCCAGGGTGACAAAGTGATACTGTCTCAAAAAAAAAAAAAAAAAAAAAAATTCTTCTAGGTTCAGCATCTAGGGCGCCAGCCATGTACACTGGAGCTGGCAGGTTTGAATCCAGCCCAGGCCTGCCAAACAACAATGACAACTACAACCAAAAAATACCGGGTGTTATGGTGAACCCCTGTAGTCCCAGCTCCTTAGGAAGCTGAGGCAAGAGAATCACTTAAGTTCAAGAGTTTGAGGTTGCTGTGAGCCGTGATATCACAGTACTCTACTGAGGGCAACATAGTGAGACTCTGTCTCAAAAAGAAACAAACCAACCCCTCCCCCCCCAAAAAAAAACCTTCTAATTTAGAAGCATCAAAGGTTATAATGTGAAAGTAATATTTATTAAAAGTAAAATGAAAGAAATAAAGTAATTATGCCGGCTCAGCGCCTATAGCTCAGTGGCTAGTGTGCCAGCCACATACACTGGGAGCTGGTGGGTTTGCATCCAGCCCAGGCCTCCCGAATAACTACAACCAAGAAATAGCTGGGTGTTGTGGTGTGTGCCTATAGTCCCAGCTACTTGGGAGGCTGAGGCAAGAGAATCACTTAAGCCCAAAAGTTGGAGGTTGCTGTGAGCTGTGACACCACTGGCACTCTACCAAGGGCGACAAAGTGAGACTCTTTCTCCAAAAAAAAAGTAATATGTCACATAAAAGTCTAGTATTATCTTTAAAATATCCATACAGGGGTATACATGGAGTGGAATAATAGTTACTGATGACTCCAAAGGTGGGAGCAGAGTGAGGGAAGAAAAATCTCCTAATAAGTACAATGTACACTATCCAGGTGATGGGTACCCTAAAAGTATAGATCTCACCACCATACAATGTATTCATGTTAACAGAAATTTAATGTACCATCTAAATCTATTGAAATAAAAATAATAAAAAAAAACAACACCCATACAGGACACAAAATAAATAAAAACTGTAGTTTTAAAAGTCACTAAAATTCTGAATCAAATCTTTGGATTTAAGGCAATATGGGTAGAAAGCGCCCAGGCAGAAATCGATGTTCTTATAATTGAAGAAGAGTAAAATAACATCAGTAATCAGTGATTCAAAAAGAATTTAGTCATTTGAGTATCTCCCAGGCTGTTCTGTATGTTAGAGGAACAGACATTGTAAGCAGACTGTGTTGCATGACTCACCTGCAGCATTGTAAACGATGGGAGTGAGGACGCCTGACCATAGCCGCTGCCCGCAGTCTGTGGTGTGCTTACTTGGTGCAAGGCATTCTGCTAGGCACTTTGTATTTCTATCTTTTTTTTACCATTACAAGTATGCTGAGATATTGTTCTTACTTTATAGGTGTGTAACCTGAAGCTTCAGAGAAGTTATATACTTTAACTGAGATCAAGCAGCTGGTTCAGTGACAGGTCTGGTAGTTGAACCCAGGTCCAGCTAACCCCAAGTCTTGGGCTTTCCCACTGAACTTTTGGGCTCTCAGCCCTGCCATTTAGAACAGAGCACTGAGATCTCTGGTGTTCACAGTTCCCTCACATTTACCTGTGTCATAGGATGAGACCTTTGGAGTACGGGAAGAGGTCGATTATAGCATCACTCCTGTTTTATGTTCTCACTCTGAGATCTTTTAATTTGTCATGATTTCCTTTAATCTGTGCTGCTTTACCTGGCTCTTGCTTTATAAGGAATGAACACACGGGGCAAGGGCCCCAAAAAGCTGTTAGCTCTAGTGGAAGTTAGACTTGTTTCCTGGGGAAGGAGAGAGGTGGAAGGATGAGAGGAAAGAAGAAAGAAGACCAGATTACTCAGGCCCTCCAAATGAGAACCTGCTTCCTGTTTTTGGTGCCTTGTAGCATCTGTCCTCACCAACTGACGCTCCATTCTCATGGTGAAATTGTACGTGGCCTCAGCAAGTTTTTCAATAGAGGCCTATTTATAATATGGAAACTCCCTTCTGGGACTGTGGGCAACTGGAGAATAAATTGTGGGAGTCCCTGAAAAATAATTTTGGTGAGTGGAATATTTTTTCCTGATAGTCTCTCTTTTTTCTAATCATAGCTAGAATTTATTGGCTGCTCAGTAGGAATAGTGCCTTGTTAAGTACTGTATATACAATCTATATTCTCATAATGACTCTATTATTATTTCCAACTTGTAGATGAGAAACCTGGGACATAGGTTACAGAACATTCACACAGTAAATAAGTAAAAGAGCTGGGATTTAACCCAGGCCCTCACCTCTACACTGTGTGGCCTTTTCTTCTTTTCCTCTGATAGCAATGAAATTATTTCTCATAAGTATTTAGTTCGGGAGTGAAAGCTAGGTGCGTAAATGACCTTGCCTTGTCGTAATTGGTGTCAGCTCCTCTCGTCCTGCCCTTGGCCTTCTCCCACTCAGCTTACTCTGTACTTGTGTGTGTCTTCCCATCGCAATCTTTTCCTTCCTTCTCCTTGCCTTGGAGCCTTTTCTCTTCTTTCCCCATCTCGTATCTCTTGGCCTATCCTTGCCTTCCGGTGCTTAGATATGACTCTGGCTTTGTTTGCATTTATTTCCCTGGTCCTCTCTCAATCCCTCTCTCCCTTCCCAGTATTCCAATCCCTAGTTACTTAGCTCTAGTAGCAAACTGTGACAGTGGAAAGTACAAGAAAGCAATGCAAGATGACCTTGACAAATCCAGATTATGATGCTCCCATCCTTTCCAGAAAAAAAAAAAAAAAGAGAGAGAGAAAAAGTTCTGTATTTTCCTTTGTTCTTTCTCAGTAGGAAAATCATCTAGCTGGAGGTCTCAGAGGCAGCCTCTATCTGGCAACCTTCCCTGAAACAGAGGGAAACTATTCTGTGATTAGGAAAACAAGGTGGAAGGTCCAACTCAGGGCCTGTGTCAAGGTTGAGTTAACCTTCCTTCCCTGAAGGGCAGCATGCCTTGGATCCCACCCTCAGAGCTTGGCAGAAGTCACAAACCACATTGTGTGAAAGGCCCACCCTCTGAGTAGATCTTCTTACCTTTTCACTATCTACCAGGAGAAGATCCAGTTGTTGACAGATGTTCTAAAATAGAAAGACATTTTGCTGCTTTTGAAAATGGTTCCATGTCTTACCTTCTGCTGTCCATTAAGTACAATAAATTATTATCTCAAATAGGTTTCTGGGGAGGAAAAAGAGTTCTAACTGGACAGTTATTCATGTTATCATGGTTATCTTATTAACATTTCTGGGTTCAGAGGTTATACATTATAGGAGAGAGGACTTCATACCTAGAACATTTTTTATTAAGTATTTTTACCAATTCTAAAGTATTTTGCCATCTATGGAATTTTAATATGACTTAATATATTTACCTAAAAATCTCTGCATTCCTTAAAACTCTGTGGTTTGAGTGTACCTGCTGCCTAACTGCCGGCCTCAGTCCTCTCCCTCTGCTTCACACACCTGAAGGTCCCCAAGGGGGCTAGAAGCTCAGTATTATTTTCTTGTGCCTCTCAGCCAAGGCGTCTGCCTAGAACCTTCTCACCAGGTATTATCAAGTGTGATTTCTGGTTGGCTGAGAAATCAGTGAATATAGCAAATTTTATCACGCTCCATTCTTCACATCTGTTTTTAAGTTAAACACGTCTTCAAGTCCCTTAAAAGTGCTTTGCTGTCTCACTTCGGGACCTTTGCCTTGTTGGTGCCACAGAGTCTTCATCCTGTCTACTCTTTATTCTTAAGTTCTCAGCTTTAGTGGAACTTCCTCAGGGAGACCCTCTGGGCAGCCCTGAGCAGGAGGGCTCGCTCTGAAGCTGAATGCTGTCCTGGGACCAGAGACCGGTCCCCGTGTTGTTCTGCACATCATATAGTTCTCTTTCTGACTATGGAAAGCAACAGGCATTCAATAAATACTACTTTAATAGTGAGCTCATTTCCCCCAGGGGTCTGTTTTCTTAGAAGGAACAGTCTAAGAAACTTCATAAGAAAGTGTCGCAGGTGAGCGTCTGAGCTTGTCTTCCTTCCCCTGTGGACCATTGTAGTAGGTAGGAAAAGCTCACACACTACAAAGTTTCAGACGTTGCCAACGATGCCTGCAATGGAAAACCCAATCTTGGGTGTCCTCTCTGCTGTAAGCTTTGGACTCCGGCCCTGGCCACCTACCCAAATGTGCTTACTCAGATTTATACCTCCCCTTGGGAATGAAGACATTGGCTCTGTAACCCACCAAAGTTACTTGGGAAAAAGGCCCTGTCCTGGCTTGTCTACTGATGGAGGTCAGATATGTCACAACTTGATCTAACCTCTAATGGGAAGTTACTGCCATCTTCACGAGTCATTCAAGAACCATCCCTCGCAGTCAGCACTACAGTTTGATGTCTTTGAATCGAAGTGTCCACACGGTGATTGACCACGCTGTTCTCTCCTTCAAGCAGTTCTGAAGCCACATGTGGTGGGCACGGTTTGCCTTCTATGGCATTCTTCCTGAGACAGGTGGCAGATTCTTTGAGTTCATTTTCAGACCTGCTGACTGATTGTTGCAGAGGCATTTCACCATTTTCAGCCCCTTCCTTTTCTGACTTTTGGCGAGTACTTGTAAGACTGTTAACAGTTTGTTACGTTTGTCTCCAGGTACCTCAAAATGTCCTTATTGATATTATGTGATTTGATGGTGATGACGATGACGGCGGGTAGAGGAAGACGGATGTTATTATGTCTCTCCTCCAGATAGGCAGGGGTCAGGGGAGTTAACTGACCTACGCTTTCATTCCTGGGTGGCACAGCTAGGATGAGGAATTGGGTTTCCTTCTCTGGGTCTCCAGCCCGCCCTTGTCCTGTGTACAGGACCAGAGGCGTCTTTAGTGCCCCAGACCTGCCTTTCATGCACTGTATGACTTCGAGCCAGGGTTTCCCCTCACCGCTAAGCTTCATTACCTCCTCCCACTCAGCTCTGGTTATATGTAAGTTAGATTTTAGGAGTGGAGCCAGGCAGGGTAAGACAGAAAAGCCATTGGCCAGTAATCCTGCTTGTTGTTTTTTTTTTTTTTTTTCTGTCAGGATTTTGTGATCTTGCTTTCCTTTTTGAAATCTTAAATGTGTCACGTTTGTGTCTGCTTCTTAGTCTGTCAAGAACAGAAAGTTTCTTCCTGGGACTGGCATACATAAAGCCACTGTGCGCTTTGGGGCTGAGTCCAGGCCTTTCCAGAAAGCCTCCCTCCCTGGCATGCTGACAAACAGTCTCCTGAAGAGGAGGCCAGGGCTGCCTTGGGTTTTACTGTGTGGTTTGTGTATGTCTTTCCCTGCTTCAGTTTCTTCTTCCCCCTCTCCTTTCATTTATTTCTTTTTTTATGTGAAAATGCTTCTTCTAGCTAATTCATTGTCCTGGTTTGTGGGGGAATGTTCAAAGGCTTCTTAGGCTAAGCAGCTGGAAAGTCACTGTCACAAAGGGTAAAATACATAGATTACCAGCGCTAGCTAAAAACAACAGACTGAGGAGGACAAAATGTGCACCTAAAGGCAGGTCAGATCTGGACAAAGGTCCCTTTTCAGGACTGTGAACCCTTCGGAGGCTTCAGCTTTCCAGGGAAGTAAGTTTGTGTATATGTATTCCATAGAAATGTGCACACAAGCTCGCAGAGATGGAAACAAGGATACACATTTTACAGTATAACTTAAATATCTGCTTAGGAATTAGAAGAATACTTAAATTAGTTACGGTGCATCTGTACAGTGGAACACCATGTAATCACAAAGAACAGTGAAGTACATTTAGAGATAGTGAGTGGAGAGGTGTCTATAACTTAGGTTCAGTGCAAAAAAGCCATGTTGATTTATATATACATATTGCATATATTTAGATGTGTATAGGTATCCAGAGAAAAGTTCAGAAGGATATACTTTCAAATTGGTAACAAAAAGTCATGGGAGGCTGTGAGCAGTGGCTCAGGCCAGTAAGCCTAGCACTCTGGGAGGCCAAGGCAGGTGGATTTCTGGAGCTCAGGAATTCGAGACCAGCCTGAGCAAGAGTTAGACCCTGTCTCTAGGAACATTAGCCTGGTATTGTGGCGGGTGCCTGTAGTTCCAGCTGCTCGGGAGGCTCTGGCAAGGGAATTGCTTGAGCCCAGGAGTTTGAGGTTGCTTTGAGCTATGATGACACCATGGCATGCTACTCAGAGAGACTTGTCTTAAAAAAAAAAAAAAAAAAAAAAAAATTGAATTAAATAAAAAGTACATAAATAAAATTAAAGAGAAAAAAGAGGTCATAGAAATGAGTTTAGGATGAAAGGGGGGAGTTGGTATTTTGCTTTTTTAGCTTTTATGCTTTTGTAAAACTTACTTTTTTTTGCAATAAATAATGATTTTATCATTTTAAAATTAGTGATCACGGGCAGTTAAGCAGTAAATGACATTAATATCACTGACTTCCGTCTGTCATTTTGGATTTCTCTCTGGGTGTTCTAAGTGATGAAATACTCAAAGGTCATCAGGTTGTCTCATCGTGAGGCTGATGCTCTTTTTGACTTTAATTTCATGATGATTATCTCTCCTTATCTGTTTTTCCATTAGTGTCATCAGAAGAATATCTTCTAACTGAAATATTAAGCAAATAGTAGTATTAGTTACATTAATTCATCTCTCTTTTGAGAAGTACAACACCGCTCTGTAATAGTCAACCTTACACCTGTGATGTTAGCTGTCCCTGTGTTCTAATCTGTCACCCTACTTATGTGCCCTCCACAGTTCTGGGCTCAATGCTCAGGAAAGAAGGGAAATAATTCATAGAAAAAAAAAATTCTATTTCTTACGAAATGAAGAATGCAATTTCATCATTTTCTTCTTTAGTTCACGATATTTAGTTTTAGGGAAGAAAAGAGAAATAACCAATGCTCTGTGCGGCCCCTCAAAACGTGAAAGTCCGTTGATTTTATTTTGTTCATGTGTTCCATTAACTCCTTTCTTGAAGGAAATGAAATTATTGTTTGTAATTTTATTTAACATGGACTGAAGATTTAGAGAATATTAGTTTTTTCTATGATTTTCATTTGATGGTTTTACGTCATCTACTTTAGATGTAGATAATGGAGTGTTTTGTAGTTCGGAGTGCCTTAATGTCCTTAATGAAACAATGATGTACACAGGAGTGAAAACAGTTAGTGCATTTATTTCCTTCTGTTTGTACTGTTCCAAAAGCGAAGCGTCAAATTGGCTTTAGTTGTACTTTTGCCTTGATCATAGTCCAACCTCTCGGGCATGAAATCAGACATGAGAGTGAGACACACCTGTGAAAGCCCAGCCTGCAGTTTTGCATGTGTGGGTAATGATAACTTTTAATCTAGTTGCAGTTTGCTAATTAAACAGACAATTTGTTTGAAGTATAATTAGATGGTAATAATTTTAAAATCTGCCAAAAATGTTTTTGGTTGAAAATTTTGTTCAGTGAGGTCTGTAACTGCAGAATTATATCTCTGTCAATAAAAAAAATGGGCGGATTAGTTTATAGTCCGTGTCACCTTCTCCAGCCATCGTCATCACATATGTCTGGGTTGTGGGGTGGCTGGTTGCTAATGAGGCGAAGTTCTCTGTTCTCCATGAGACGCAGACCAACATGTGCCTGGCTGAGAAGTGTTGGTAAAGTGTTTGAATGTGGAATATACAATAATAGCACTCAAGGCCTGGCTCGGGCGCTCACACCTGTAATCCTAGCACTCTGGAGGCAGAGGCAGATGAATTGCTTGAGCTCAGGAGTTTAAGACCAGCTTGACCAAGAGTGAAACTCCGTTTGTACTAAAAATGGAAAAATTAGCCAGGCGTTGTGGTGGGTGCCTGTAGTCCCAGCTACCTGGGAGACTGAGGCAAGAGGATCACTTGAGCCTAGGAGTTTAAGGTTTTTGTGAGTTATGATAGATACTATACCACTCTACCAATGGTGACAAAGTGAGACTGTCTGAAAAAAAAAAAAAAAAAAAAGAAGAAGAAGAAGAATAGCACTCAAAACATTTTATCCTTTTTACCATTCAGCTGTCTCTTTTCTTGAGTGAGGGACTACCATCTACCTGAAGATGATATACCTGTGTTATCAGTAATGTGCTTGTAGGGAGCTGGGCACACAAAATGACCCTGTTTTTTGTGCCCTGGGTCCTTGTTTAGGCCAAGGTGGGCTCTGGGTGTGACCCACAGAGCCATCAAAAGAAATCACCTTCGCGGTGGTTTTGCTTCTCAAGTTGGTCTCCTTTACCTTTCAGAGACCTACCTTCTCTACCTACCATTTCACGCTCTTGAAATATATTCTCCTTATTGTAACTTGAGAAGCTAGAATAATAATACTATGAGGACGTTTTTGGTGTTCATGCTGAAACCCCCAGTGATCTTTCTAAACTTAAATGTATGCCTTTATCTTTTTCAAACCCAGGCGCTTCCTTTCCTCAGCTGGCTTTCTGGCCTCCTGACAATTACTTCCTAAAATGTAACATTTGCGGTTAGTAGATTTGGTGGGGGTATGTGTCTCTGATTTGAGCATAATCTCATTGTGTAAAGATTGCCTTGAAGTTGCTTCTGACCCACTAAATCTTCTGCATGTCTTTTTCTTCATGGTCTGGGTTTTTCCAAAGTTTCGATTTCTTCTCCTTGTTTTGAGACAGAGCCTTACTATGTCACCCTGGGTAGTGTTGAGACCAAATTCTGGACTGAAACTGGACCCACACCTTTCACCATTAACTAAGAGACTCTCACTGGATAAAAGAGTTAAACTTAAGACATAAAACTATAAGAATACTTGAAGAAAGTGCAGGAAAAACTCTTGACGGAATCAACCTGGGTGAATATTTTATGAGGAGGACTCCCCAGGCAATTGAAGCAGTATCAAAAATACTTTCCTATCAACTTTTATCTTTTTTAAACAGTAATAATTCTTCCATAAAATTTACTAATTATACCTCAAACTATGAAAATAATTCTATCAGACACCTCCAGTCTCCTTTATGTGAATTCATCTTAAATTTGTGAAAATACAGGAACTCAAACATAATAGTACCTGAGTTCCTACAAGAAAGAAAAATGTTACACTGACTAGGTTTAAAAAGATGAAACAAAGAGAATTATGTATTTAAGTGCTATCTGAAGTTTTTTCAAGTGCTAGAATACCAAAAATACATGAAAAAGGTCACTGAATATTCAATCAGTAAACATTTAGCTGGTTATAGAAAGGTGAAACAATATATAAAAAATAAATTAAATATAGGACAATACACCTATTAGCAAGATAGCTTGTATTTGCATACAATGTCTTCCCTATCAAAATGCTCAAGAGTAGAATGGCCTTCAGCAATTGTGCATAAGGAATCTGGTTTAGGGTAACACCACAGGTTGGAATTTAGCATCTAAGTAGGTGTTGTTCACTGAGATAAATTATGCATTTAGAGAAAGACACAGGAAGTGTTGCTAACAGTACATGCTTGAGAATATATTTTTAATCTATTTTATCAATCTGTAATGTTAAGAAAAACTATAGAAAACATGGACAAATAAAATAGTTTGGTAGAATCACACTCACACTTAAGAAAACTTTGCCTTTTCTCATAAGGACATTTGCAGTAGACTATTCATCGCAGCTCAATTTACAATCACCAAAATGTGGAAACAGCCTAAATGCCCACCAACCGAGGAATGGATTAACAAGCTGTGGTATACGTATACCATGGAATACTGTTCAGCCATAAAAAAATGGAGACTTTACATCCTTTGTATTAACCTGGATGGAAGTGGAACACATTTTTCTTGGTAAAGCATCATAAGAATGGAGAAGCAAGAATCCAGTGTACTAAATTCTAAAGGCTGTAGATGATCTAATACAAGGTGGGGGGTAGGGTAATGAGGTAGTGAAGAGGGGGGAGGAAAAAGGGGGTTGGAGGTCATAGTGTATGGCACACCTCTTGGGGGTGGGACACATGTATAAGAGAGGCTTTATTTAATAAATGCAATCAGTGTAACCTAATTCTTTGTACCCTCAATGAATCTCAAACAACTAAAAAAAAAAAAAAAAAAAAAAAAAAGAAAAGAAAAGAAAAGAAAAGAAAAGAAAGCACATCCTGCTCAGTACTGATAATTGGACTGGGAACTGTGTATATTAACATCAACCAAGTCTGCCTGGGTGAATCCCACAAGAGACTAAAACAATAGGGACTTCCATAGAAAAGGAGCAGAGTCAAAACTGATCCTCAATAATTTATGCTGACAATGAATACTGAGTTGGTATAAAGTCTACATTTAAAAAAAAGAGAAACAGAAAGTCAAAATAGAAAACAGCTCATCTGAAAGAACAAAGGGGAATAAAGAAATAAAAGAGCTTAAAGAATATGACAATTTTAACTCTTAAGAGTGATTTCCTAAATCAAGTAAAAATTTTGAAAAATGCCTTGGTATTTTCCTTAGAATAGGGGATGCTACCACATTTAAAAACTGAATCAGAACTCTGTGAGGGGAGGATGCAACATGAAAAATGTTAAGGGGAAAATTCACATATTTGTTAATTATTTATTGAACATTCACTATTTTACAGACATGGTTCTAGGTAGACTTTAAATGCAAAAAGAGATAAAGTATTGGATATTTGTGACAATACTCCAAATAATTAACTAATCTTAACATTCTTAGCTTTGCCATTTTTTGAATTCTGAACAAGTGATTATAGCTTGATTATGATGTTCAAGCCTCACTGCCATGGACTGGTGTGACCAGCTTCTTGATTATACTGCACATTACGGATCAAGTCTCCCATTCCATTTAGACTGGCCTTCTCCCATGTTTGGCACTTATCTCATAGACACCTGGACTTTTCTTTACTAGTATAAAGAACAATTTTGATGTCAGGGTACTGCCTCCTGCTGCATTTACCTAATTTATCTATCTATTACAAATTCTCAGTAATTATTTTTAAGTCATTTTTACTTCTCTGGGACATTCCAGCTGTTGACAACTGCCTCTGTTTGAAACCGCTTTTTCTGTTAAATTCTAAGAAGCTTTTCTCTCCTTGTTCCAATTTACTAACAACTCTCTTGTTGGAGATGTACCTTCCTCTAAGGTTTCTTTAAAATCAATTTAGAACTTTTTCCCTTGGACTCCTTTTTGTTCTCACACTTCACTTGCACTCAGACGATGTTACCAATATATTTGTCTTCATTGGACACAGAGGATTCTCAACTTTCAACTGAAAACAACCCTTTAGAAATGTATGCCTAAATCCAGAATAAAATCTCACCCCTGTTGACCTCTACTTATACATAGTTGCACTACTTCAAATTTAGACAACTTTAGAATAAATTCTTTCCCAATACATTTGCTATAAAATCTAATGCAAATGACTTTGAAGTTTTGTTGCCAGTTTGGAAAAATTTAGTATTGGAAATTATCCCTAATACCTGTATTTTCTAACCTATGTATCCATTTACTCACTTGCCCTGTAAATAATTTCCTTTTAGAATTTCCATTGTTTTTTTCTCTTTCTACATCGCCATAAGTATTAAATCTTAATTTCGGTATTTCTGTTCTTCATTTTGGATTAACATTTTAGATCCTATATGGGTGGGATAGAAGGCAAAGCTGGAAGAAGCAAGAGAGCTAATGAAATAGTGACTTCATGAACAAAAGATTTTCCTTATTTCTGGTGCCAAAATTTCAACCATAGGTGGCTCATGCGAGCTTGATTCATTTTCAAGTTTCTTTTTGTGATAAAATATATGTATGGTCGACCTGGTGAATGTTTTGTTACTTCTGTTTTCATCCACTGAGAAAGAGAAATGACACTTAAAGTCTTACAACCTTCTGGAGTAGTACAGATTGCTTCTCACGCATATTGTGGAGAACTTCCCCATATAGGGAAACAAAATGCAAAGGAAGCCAGAAATTTACATAGATGCTCAAGAATTAGAGCGCAGATTGCTAAAAACACAAAAAATGAAAACAACCCGTCTTTGTCACATAGCTCATCATCTCCACAATCCTACATTTTCCCAAGCTTCAAAGTATTTAGTGACTATCTACAACTCACAGGGTCAATCTCAACATTTTCCCCATAATATTAATACTTTATGTTCCTTTATGTTCATCTTTCCCTACAAATCAAACCACATTTTATCTCTTCTTCACTTTAATGTAGACTCTAAATATCCTGACCTGTGTGTGATTCTCTAAAGGAGATTCTTCTTTCTCTTTTTCCATCTCATCTTCCTCTTCCTTCTTCTATTTTACTTCCCTTTATTATTTCATTGTAAGTACTTCATTCTGAAATGTATCCCCCACCTTTGTCCTGAAATATTGTAATAATATTTTAAATCTTAGTTATTTGAACATTTCTACAAGAAGGATCAGAGGCTGGGCACAGTGGCTCACACCTGTAATCCTAACACTTTGGGAGCCGAGGCTGGTGGATTGCCTGAGCTTCTGAATTCAAGACCAGCCTGAGAAAGATCGACACCCCATCTCCAAACAAACAAACAAACAAACAAACAAAAAAAATAGCAGGGTGTTGTGGCAGGTGCTTGTAGTCTCAGCCTACTTGGGAGGCTGAGGTAAAAGGACAACTTGAACTCAGAGTTTGGCACCTATGAAAGACACCTGGACTTTTCTTTACTAGTGTAAAGAACAATTTTGATGTCAGAGTACTGAGCTATGATACCACAGTACTCTATCCAGGGGGACAAAGTGAGACTCTGTCTCAAAAAAAAAAAAAAAGAAAGAAAGAAAAATGAAGAGGAATTAGAGACACCAAAGTGTAGAGTATAATTTGCATACAGTTTAATGATTATATTGTCTAATTATTATTCATCTGTCATTTCATGAAACAGGCTATAAACTCCTTAATATCAGGATATCAGGATCGTATCAATCATATTGATAATATATGATCAATAACATTTTAAAACTAACGACTGATTCCAGGTGGTAACCCATGAGGACCTCTTTAGGCCAGGATTTTGAAAACAGCATGGGCAGCAAAGCAAGAACTCATCTGCATAAAAAATAATTAAAAAAAAATAGTGAACTGTGGTGATATGCACCTGTAGTCCTAGATATTTGGGAGCCTGAGGTAGGAGGCTCACCTGAGCCTAGGAGTTTGAGGCTGGAGTGAACTATCACTGCAACATTGCACTACAGTGTCTGCAGTTGAGCAAGATCTTATCACAATAAAAAACAATAAGGATTAACCAATTACATTGGAATGCCACCTAAATCAATACAAAGAAATTCTATTGAGAGAAGAACACTACCGTATCCTTTTTCTTCAAATTAAGAATTTTCCTTGAAATTCTAATAATGCAATATGATACCAACCTATGTAAAGCTCGATAAAGGGGTGTTATTAGGAATGTTATTTACAGGCAAAAATTTTTTACCTTGAGAACATTTATATTGAATCAGATTTTCAAATAAAATTGCATTAACTACAGACTCCTATGTGATATTTACTAATAAAATGCCTCGCAGTCATTTATAGCAGTAGTGTCATCTTTTGTAATTTTGTGTATTTTACTTTGATGTATCACCCTTTCAAGTAGACAAACAGACAAAATATTTGCATGATCTTGTGCATATTCTTAAAATAACAGCAGTGATAAAGTACCTAACAAATCCTCATTTTATTTTTGCTGTTCATTGATTCCAGATCTCTCCCATTACTTCAGATATTTTGCATAATTTCCTGGCTGTGAGAGAGCCACATGAAGATGTATTTCCAGACAATTCAAATAAGTCATTAATTTTCACTTACGACTAAAAGTGTTAATGTCCCATCAAGTGGATTTCTCTGCTACTGTGATCACTAAAAGCTGTATTTGCTGTCAGCAGGCTCAATGCCTGACACTAATTATATAAGTCTGACAATTACTTGACTTATCAATGGGCAAGCATAAATTTCCATGGAATAAGTTTGCCATACCATCTCAATGATCTGCCCCCCAAAATAATTAATTAAAAGGTAAGTATAAGGCATACATTATTCAGCTGGAAATGAGTCAAGGGATTTTCCTAGGTAGATGAAATTTTATGAAAGATTTTAATATAAGAAATGCATTTGAATGATGTAAATTTCTTCTGAATTTCCATTTCCATATTATGTCTCTTTATAAAGCTTTGACTGTTTTATATTCAGTCTGGCGTTATTCCTGTCAAGACAGATTGTAAAATGTAGCTAATTACATTACAAAATTCAAAGCAATATGTCTGTAATTATTTTAGAAACAGAAAAAATGCATTCCCACTATTACTGCTACCATCAATAACATGACCTCCCAATCACTATTTATGTACCACTATTTATTTTACTCTACCACCCTTTTAAGTGGAGCACTTGAATGTATCAGGTAATGTAATATGGCATTAATTAATTAAGGAAGAACATATGCCATTAATTTAATTTCTCATTATACAAAGTAATGATTCTATTTTTCTCTTGTGACTCAGGTGGTTTCAGTGATCTTGCCATGATCACAAAGCTATTGAGCTAATAATCTGTAGTTCAAGCTCCTGAACTACTTGTTTAGAAAAGTAATACTATTGTCGTCAATCCCAATCGTGATATTGTAACAATTATTAGGTCTACTGGGTTTATCTCAAGTCCACCCAAAAACACATTTCACAGATTTCCATACCCTATGTAAACGATAAAATCCAAATTAATTAATTGATACAGATACTCAACAAACTACACACAAAAATTTGAGCAAGTTATTTTTTGAATACTAATGAACTTATTCTAAAGTTTATATGGAATGGCACAAAACCAAAACCTTCTGAAAAAGAACAAAGTTGGAGGGCTAATAACTGACTTCAAGATTTACTGAAAAGCTGCAGTGCTGAAGACAGTGTGATGCTAAGTAAAGGGAACATAGGTAAATCAATGGCACAGAATGGAGAGTTCAGCAGCATGATATCACATTAGGCTTGTGAGAATTGTAATCCATTAGAAATTTCACCTGTAATCTTACGGCTTGTTTTTTTATGCATGGGAGAAATTTTTGTATAGACACAGATGGAATATACATTCATAACTGTTATGTAAGTTTTGAATATATATACAACTTTGTCACATGAAATGAAATAATGTAAAGCCATGCCCAAGCTTTATAAATTGTTTAGAAACAATTAATTTTTTCCTAATGTATTTAATTAATTTACATGCATATTATATTTATTTATTTTTATCTGATATTATTTAGTTAGACCAAAAGGCTATATTTATTTATTTTATCTGGTATTATTTACTTAGACCAAAAGATTAAATTATTGATCCTTCTCCTTTCAGATTTCAAATCAAACTTCCTGTGCCTCTGAGGAGAGTACCTTGATGATTTCTCCTCTCTATTCTTCATGGAGCAAATGTAAAACTTGCTAGAGTAGTGAGTTGAGGAAGCACTGAAGTATCCTGGTAAATCCTATAATGTATTAAGTTACTAGACCTAGATATACACATATTCCCTTTTGCATAATTCACCACATTGTAACATTTTTTTCCTGTGTATTATTTTATATATATATATATATATATATATATATATATATATATATATGTTTCATTTCACAAAAAATTTCAAATAATTAAAAGGATCATTTATTTCTTCACTCTAAAAAATGTTAAGATTTAGTTCTTTCACTAACTATGTTGTTTTGGTGTAATGTGTAATGGTGGTGCATTCATTTTTGTTAATTTTAAAATTTTAATTATTAGATGTGCATAACAATTGTACATATCTATAGAATGTTTAATTCTAATTAATGTTATATATTAAAGCTTTCTCCATCAGTATAACATTGTTTATGGAATTCTTCTGTACCACGTTGCATTTTTATAAACAAATACCATCCAGCCTAGCGTGCAATGCGCTCTTTCATCAAGCTTATATATGTCTTTTCTGTTCTCTTTGTATGTCTTCTTAGTCCTTTTATATTACCGTGCATTATTTTAATTTTAGGTCTGGTATTGCCAGCTAAGGTATGCATGTAAATCTTTTTTCCAAATAATTCCGCTGGACAAGTACCATGTATTCCTCTTTTTGTTTTACTATAGAATAAGGTGTACAAAACATGTTCTTAGTATGATTTTTCACCTGAATGTATGTTAATAAATTCACATTTCCATTCTGTATATTTTGTATTTTCTATCATTATTAACTTGCCTCCCTTGTATCAATTACTTAAATATAGAGACCAAGTAAGCTTGGAAAAGTAGGTGACTCCAAATACACTATACACTATATACAAATACATTATATACACTCCAAATACACTATAAAACATAAAAGCAATTTGGGAATAATGGGAATTTGGCTTTATAAGGTATCATGCATAGTCAATACTAATCTGACTGTAAGATTATCAGTATAGAAGCGATAGTCTCTAGATTGTGATATTAACATATGCGAGCAATTATCTATTTCAACGAGTTTAGTAGCAGCATATGTGTGGGAATTAGACTTTTTGTGGATTCTGCCCTAATTGCAAACTAATTATTATCATTTGCTCTTTTTTTTTTTTTTTTGACAAGGCAGCATGCTAGTTTTCAAGTATGTTCTTGATTATGAAATGCAACATGAATTTTTCTTTAAAAATATTTTTGGGGACTTAACACTGTTGCAAAGAATTAAAAAAAAACATAAATTATAATTAACTGTCTGAGTACTTTTGACAACCATATATTAGGCATTTCAGCTTGTTATTAATACTTCAGAATATTTCATGCATATGTTTGGAGACAGTAGGGTTGTAAACTTTCATTTCATTTATATCAAAGTTAAGTAGTCCAAGTATACTCCCGGCAAAAATAATTAAATGGTAGTTTATAAAATTGCTTTAATATATAAATAGAACACAACTAAGCGAAATGAGCAGAAAATAAAGGTATAAACTGTTAATGGAAATTCGGCTGTATTCTGAGCAGCAATAATTTATGCGGATTTAGATCACTAAATGCATTAAAGCTATAAACCAAAATATATATAAGTATTTTGTTTCCCATTGGAAGTTTCCAGTTTAAATGTGCTTAAAAAATTACAATCATTGAATGAGAAATAAACTATACTCCAAAGCAGTGTAAGGATATCAGAGTCTTATATAATCCAATGAAAACAAGCTAAGTCCAAGATATCAATTGTTTTAGCTGGCCATTTTTTGATGATTTCATTCATTAAATGATCTAAAATAAGAGCAAAAAAAGTGTATTTTTGGATGCAGATCTATGATTGACAAAAATTTACATGTAGTTTGGGCAAAGAAAAAAAGACAAAACAAAACTCTAAAATATTAAGAATTTGTAGAAAAATTTAAGAAATTAATTACATATTATTAACATCATAAAACAAAGAATATTTTTTTAATGAACCCACCAATATATTATTTCAGGATACAATGTCTTTATCTGTCTAATTTTAATCATTTCCTTCAGCAGTACATACCTTCCATGGACTTTCTGAGAAAGATACTATTAAAGGCAAATTTGAGATCTTTCTTGTCTGATGAAGTGTTCATCAGAAACTCACAAAACTCTGCATGTTACCAAATTATACCACAAGCAATGTATTCTGAATTGTGAAGGAATATGTTTTCTTCCTATTTTAAATTTTGTTGTTGGGAATTCCCTGGCCATTTTGCTTTATTATTTTTATATCACCACATATTCTTTTAGTATATTCTCTTTTCCTTGGAATAAAGACTAAATATTTTTCTCCTTTTTATAAATAATTTTCATCAGCATCAAGGACACAAAATATTTGTTAATTGGTAAATATTGCTTTATCAACTATTAAAATTATGTATACACATACGTGCAGTATCTATAAGTATGCATGTTTGTGTTTATGTGTGTTTATATGTATTATATATACATCATACATATATTTTATATATGTATGTTTATCTGTAATATATATTATATGTAAACATACACATATGTTTATATGTGGAATGGGAGAATGAAAACAAAAAAGAAGGCTGCTTGTGTCCCTTGTTTGTCCCTAGTTGCAGTATACAGGCATTTACTGAACCCTGGGAAGGAAAAGCAGAGCCCAAGAAGGCAGTGATCAGAGTCTGAGGCTTCTAATGTGGCTGTATTTGTGTTCCAGGAAAATCTTTAGGATAGTAGAGAAAAACCACTCTCCAAATTGAGATGAGTTGGAGAGAGAGACCAATGAAAGACTCAGTAGCTAAAGAGTGTTATAAAACAGTTAAGGCAGTTAAAAAGTGTGTACCAGTATTTTTTTTTTTTTGTAGAGACAGAGGCTCACTTTATCACTCTTGGTGGAGTGCTGTAGCATCGCACCTCACAGCAACTTCCAAATCCTGGGTTTAGGCGATTCTCTTTCCTCAGCCTCATGGGTAGCTGGAACTACAGGTGCCTGGCCACAACATCCAGCTATTATTTTGTTGTAGTTTGGCTGGGGCTGGGTTTGAACCTGCACCCTTGGTATATAAAGTCAGCACTCTACTCACTGAGCCACAGGCACCATCCCAACATGTACAATATTAAGACTATAATCATCTCCACAAAAGGAGCTACTTAAGAAATCTCTCCATACTTTGTAATTTTTTCCTGTTCCTTACTTTGATCTATATTTCTAAATTCAAAAGAAATCTGTAGGAGTTCTGTTAAACATTAACAGCCAGTTTATCCTCCCCAGGTTTGTGATACAAAACACCAGGAGAAAATCAGCTTTGGAACTTGTGGTGTAGCTGCAGGTCTGATGGTTCTCTCTGTCCTTTTACCTAAGGACATTCTGTGAATTTGCAAGGTGAGATTTCATGATCCACGTGCTAGCAGAGACATGTGCTTGGAGCATGGAGTTAGATCTGAATGGAGAGACCAGAAGTAATCTATGCTGGAAATCATTAAATTGCTGTTAGTGTTATATAGAGGTAGACACATTCTTTTAAGCATGTTGGCTATTCCTTGAGCTCTCATACTTTTTCAAGACAAACATGATAGGTTTTGAATAAGAGTCATGGCTTGGAACTAAGAACAAAATAAAGTAGATCTACCTTAATTGAGAATCAAATATAGTCTAATTAAAAATAACCTAGAAGAAAATCTAGGTGTCTTCATGTCTGGCAATGAGTTTTTAGATACAATTTTATCAATGCAAAATCAATTCATGCTTGATTATGTTAAAGAAAAAAACCGATTCTACAAAAAGACATTGTGGAAAGAATGAAAAATAGAAGGTTAAAACTAGGAGAAGATATTTGCAAAACACAAATATAATAAAGTTCTGTATTTTTCATTATTATGAATGCATGATAGCTACATACAGTCCTTACTGGGTACATATGACTTTTGATACCGACAGTGTGTAAAGTTCTAATCGGGGTAATTAAGACATTGATCACCTTAAGCACTCATCATTCTCTTGTGTTAGGAACGTTTCAATTTCCTAATTTTTTAAGTCATTTTAAAATATATGATAAATTGTACATCAGTAAAACACAGACACAATTAAATTAAACAACTGACCCTTTGAAAATGGAGATATATAATGTCTGACTAGTTCATGTGCAGTGAGGTTCAACATCATTAATTATTATGGAAATTCAAATTAAATGAGTTGCTATTTTGCATTCACTAAAACAGCTAAAATTTTAAAGAGACTTGATACAAAGTTCCCCCACTTAGAAGGAAGACATTCCGGTAACAGACAGTGGAGAATGTGGGTGAGCATATGGGGCAGCAGGAACTCTCCTACGTTGACAGCAACATTGTAAAATCGTACGTTCATTTGGGAAAATTCTTTGTCCACTTTTTATAAAGTTAAATATCTCAATGATCTGGAATTTTCAGTAGAATTAAAAATGATAAATCAAGAAAAAATTGCATAGGAATATCATTATAGTTTTATTAATAAATCTCAAACCACGACTCACCCACATGCCTATTATTAGAAAAATTAATACACAAATTGTTGTATTATATAATGAAATAATACTCTAGAGTAAAGAAAAAAGTATTCATATTTTGATGAGATGAGGAATCCCAGAAGTATTATTTGAGTAAACTAAGACACATAAACACAGGTAACAGAAAATGTAATTTAATTTCGTTTATACTTTGAAAAATATGTTTTGTATTTGCAGTGTATAAATACTGTGATCTCTAGGTCAGTTACATCCTCAAAGGCCACATTTGTCTTTGCCCCACTTCTTAGTCAACCACAATATTGGTCTCATCCTAAATCGATTCTTCCTTGTGGCTATAAGATGGTTACCCCTAGAAGTCACTCTTGAATGCATTTTACATACACTTAGTGGAAGGAGGTACTGATTTCCTATGAATCTCTTAAGTATAAGTAAATGTTTGTTCCAGAAACCATCTGAGAGGCCTCTCCTTAGATCTCATGGCCCTACAATGTGTTAGTTTTCTCCATCCACTGTTCAACCATCACTATCAAGAGGAAATATATTTCCTTGTTTGGGTTATATTGATTGACTCCATCTAGAGTGAAATTAAATAAAACACTCATTCTTCAGAAATGCTTTAGGAATAAAATATCTATATGGCTACTATCTTAGAGACAATATTAGTAGAGTGCTCTCAATAAAAGACAACCATGGTTGGTGGAACCTAAATGCTATTTTAAAAAGCAGATATTTTAGTTTAAAACGTATTTTCTGTGAGAATAAAGAGATCCACCTAAGTCAGGTGAAGCCAGGTAGTTTTAGAAAGATAAACACACATAGTAGGTAAAGAAATAAGGAAGCATCTTTAAAAATTAGTTTTCAAGGAGTTATTTCTCATGAGGTAATTGTGCTTCCCATATCCTAAAACCCTAAATCATTTCAAAATTTCAAAGTTGTATCCATTCAGTTAAAAATTATGCCTTGACTTTGGTTCCAGTCAGAAGTTAAGTCTTATCCGCAAAAGAGTAATTAATAATACGTTATAAAATTTTTGGTTATTTTACAGAAATTCTGGCTATTTGAAAAGTAGATGTGATGAAAACACGAGGTCATTTCCAGCTGTATTGCAGGATGCTAGACTGCTCTTCAAAATTATAAACCCCTATGTTGTACTTACATTATTGACATAGAAGAAATGAGGAATGTTAATTCTTAAGTGGCTAATTCTTTAAAAGTCATTTGCAATCACACTGGGTGGTTTGTTAGAAGTTGGTATTAAAAAGTCACTCAGCTCATTAGTGGTTCCAATTAGCTGATCTGTAGTGTAACACCCTGGCAAGTTGTCTGAACTGCCATGATAAAATCTAGGCAGTATTCTCAACTATGGAAGCTGCTAGTGAAGTGAAACAGATGGCCCATCCACTGTTTCACTGCAGAGAGTCATATAAAGACTGCAGAGAGTCATATAAAGACTATTCTTCACTCAAATAAACTAGAATTCCGTTTCAGGGTATATAATATGCCCAGAAAAGCAGCCTGATCAAAACGCAGTGTCATTCCAAGGCACTAATAATATTCTATAAGTTTCATTTAAAACAAACGTTGATGTTTTTGTATGTATATGCACAATATTTTGAGGGAAAAATTGCTTTAGTTTGAGGAAGAAAAACCTTCCGTCCCCATTATGTTCTGAGATATATTTATATTGTATTCTAAATACAACAGTGTGACAATGAATAATTATCAGTACCTTAAAGTAAAGTTTCAACACATGAGTTGAGGAAAGTTTACAGCCATCACAAAATCATAATCAAATACTAATAATTAGTGCTCAGAAAGTGTCATGATTAAAGAGGAGAATAATGAATAAACTTTCATGAAATAGAATCAAATATGTATTGCCTAAAATCATACCAAATGCTATTATGTCAAGTACTAAGTCTCATGTAATATTTCAGTCTAGTTAACTCACATAGGAAGCAGGCAAAGAAAAAATATATATCAATAAACACACAGGCACACACACACCCCTGGTTATATAAAGAAGGCAAACATCTACATGTTGTGCACAACAATGTGCATTATTGTGAAGAAGCATTATAATGTTTAGATACATGTAATTTCAGATAAGCCTTATTAACTGTTACAAACCTATTTAGTACATTGAATTTCAGTAGAGAAAATTCATAAATATCAGCAACAAATTCTGATATGGCAGGTGGAGGAGTTTCACAGTAATTACCTGAAAGTAGTAAATCCAAATAAATGAATACTTAATGAATGCAAATGTTAAATAAAAACATTAAAAGTAGACATGTTGGCATACGTTTCTATATTAGGCAAAATAATTTGTTTTTCTTCAACTGGGCACCTTTTGTATTTAAATATTTTATTTTATATAATCATTATTTGTAAATTATAAACCAAATGTGTCATATTGCTTTAGTTTACTAAAATAACTGAACTTTTGCTGATTTATGTATCTATTTATTAGTGATAAAAATTATTTCCAAATATTTTAAAGAAAATGTTGAAAGGTAAAGAAGGGTGTGATAGTAAGATCCTTATGGTCATTAAATTTTATTTATTTATTTATTTATTTTTTTGTCATTAAATTTTAATGTGTATTCAAATTGATGAATCTGGTAACAAATGTAAATGTAAGACTGAGAACTAAATATTAATCCAAATGACCTCAACTAATTATTGGCAAACAGAATTCAAAAATACATTATTCAGATTATACCCCATGGCCAGGTGGGATTTATTCACAAAATGCAAACAAGTCTAATATTTTATTTTATTTTATCTTTTATTAACACATCACAAAATAAACAAAATAAATAATCATCTCAATTGACAAAATAAATCATTTGACAAAATTCAATATCATTTTATGATAAGAGTTGTCAATTCTTTGAGTATTTGGTGGAATTCACTAGAGAATCCATTTAGTCATAGGCTGTGACATGATTTGTAAAATAAAAAAAAGCATACGTTTATTCATGTTATAAACTTTTTAAAATGTGAAATATTATTGATCACATCTTAAAAATTATACTAATTTAATATTTTAAAACAGTAACTTACCTTGCAGTAAAATTGTATAGTTCAATTCAACATTAATGTATAACAATGTATAATTAATCTATATGTTATTTTTCACTTTTAATTTTAAATTTAAAGCTAGTTCTTATTAGCTGAGTTGTATCCTTCCTAAAATTTTATATAGAAGATAAAGTCTCTCATTATTTCACCTTAGCTGAAGATATAGAGAAGTAATAAAGTGACAATGACGACATTAGCAAATGATGAGTATCTTTACAAAATGGGAAATGTGGACACAGCATTCACAGAAGAAAAATTACATTAAGAGATATAGGATATGTCATTAATAGACAGAGGATAGAGATCTGGATCAGATCCTTCCCTTACTGACTTCAGAAGGAACCAATAGTACAGACATTTTTTTCTTTTTTTTCCTGACTTCTGATTTACAAAAGTGTGAGACCATCCAGTTTCTATTTTTAAATGCATTAAGTTGTGCACTATTATTAGAGCTCTAGCAAATTAATACTTGATTGGTATGCAGTATCCATAGAGTAAGGTCATTAATTATTGTATGTCTTTGTAGCTAAATTTTAAATAATTATGATACATAATGATTTACTTATTTTAAATTTTAAATACATAATAATAGGCAATGTAATTTACAGTAATGTATACATTTCAAGGCATTTGCATTTAAAAATAAACATTCTTACAGATCCTGCTATGTAAAAAAAAAAAACAAAAAAAACAAATTAAGACTATTTTAAAGTAAAATTATATTCTATCACGTTCAGGAGGACTTTTTTTTTAAGTTATCAGAGAAAAAAACAACTTATTAAAGGCATCTATGATTCATTGAGAACTACATGATTTTACTTTGATATGAAAAAACACTGGTAGATGAAAGATTAGTATAAACTGCAAAATCATTTATTTTATTTTTTTTTATTAAATCATAGCTGTGTACATTAATGTGATCATGGGGCACCATACACTAGTTTTGTAGACCGTTTGACACATTTTCATCACTCTGGTTAACATAACCTTCCTGACATTTTCTTAGTTATTGTGTTAAGACATTTATATTCTACATTTACTAAGTTTCACATGTACCCTTGTAAGATGCACCGCAGGTGTAGTCCCACCAATCACCCTCCCTCTGCCCATCCTTCCCCACCTACCCCTCCCTCTCCCCCATCCCCCTATTCTTAGGTTATAACTGGGTTATAGCTTTCATATGAAAGTCCTAAATTAGTTTCATAGTAGGGCTGAGTACATTGGATACTTTTTCTTCTATTCTTGAGATACTTTACTAAGAAAAATATGTTTCAGCTCCATCCATGTAAACATGAAAGAGCTAAAGTCTCCATCTTTCTTCAAGGCTGCATAATATTCCATTGTGTACATATACCACAATTTGTTAATCAATTTGTGGATTGATGGGCACTTGGGCTTTTTCCATGACTTATCAATTATGAATTGGGCTGCAATAAACATTCTGGTACAAATATCTTTGTTATGATGTGTATAACAAACATAGATACATAACATATGTATCTATGTTATGTTTTTGATCTTAGCATAATAACTAACAAAATCATTTTATTTACAGAGAGTTGTTTCATTTTTTTTTTTAATTTTTTCTTTAACATAGAACTAGTAGTATTTTTGACTGCCCATATAAACTACTTAAATCTAACAAGTGAAAGATGAGTGTGTTATTATAGTAGACTAACTATTTTGGGGTATGAAATGTAAATGAAAACTAAATCAAGTAGGATTTTGAAAAAAAAAATTGCAGTATTAAATATTATGCCAACAGATCTAAGATCATGCAAAACAAGATCAAAACACTCCAAGAAGATCTAGAAAAGAGAAGAAAAGAAATTCTAGAAAATCCCCTGTGGACGGGCCTACATTGTTTTTCACCCTACCTTCTTCCCCTGCTACC